>CM051258.1:1439003-1521503 GCA_027921565.1 Artemia sinica | reverse complement strand
CAGCAACCTGTTTTATGGAGTTTATGGGCTCCTCTGTTAGGGGTACAGATAAGTAGCTGATTATAGATGAAGTAAATGCAGCAGTTAAGAAAAAGTAGGCTAAAAGCCTTGATAGATTAAACAGTCTTGTTGGAGCTGGAGAGTGATCAGTTGGCATGGTGGTTGCAACAATAGCTCCGAAATTGTACAAAGCTGAAAAACCCATGTTTTGCCAGCG
This sequence comes from Artemia sinica, assembly GCA_027921565.1. Lineage (NCBI taxonomy): Eukaryota > Metazoa > Arthropoda > Branchiopoda > Anostraca > Artemiidae > Artemia > Artemia sinica. The sequence goes on along the minus strand of CM051258.1, from coordinate 1,521,286 downwards.
ATGAGTGTTTAAAAGGCATAGTTTGGCAATCATCCAATTAACCAAACCACCAAAAAATATGCAAAATGCAATAGCAGCCCACAATGTATAGTGAAAAGGTGAGACAAATGCATACCAATAAGGCTTTCGAATTCCAGGGGGTGCCATAAATACTACTTCATCATATAGGTGAGGATACACGATATCTCTATATTTTTCCGGTATACCAAATGCCCAATTTCCAGCTGATCCAAGATGCACCTCTCCTCTTGCAATTAGTCCTTTTTGACCTGAAATATAAAGTTGTTACTCTGAGTGTAATTTTCTATTCCAGTATAAAGTCATTTCATTATATTCATCAAACTTGTGACTCTAAGAGTTGGATTACTAAAATGCCAATATCCAAGGTTATTATTATATTTGATCTATAAGACTGTTAGCAAACTTTAAGGTTCATTTTTCGATAGAGAAATTAATAATAAAAGATGAGAACTGTAAACTGATGCAAATCTATGATTTTTTTTCTTTTACTAATAGAAGGAAACAGATATTTCCATAATGTGGCACATAGAAATATCTTATCAATTGTATTTATTAATAATTAAATCATAACAAGAGCTGATGTATAATCGGGAGCATTAGGTTCCTTAAAAGTGCTGCAACAGCTTGGGTGACGTGGCTCAACAGTAACCGAAACTCTAAACAGCGGTACTTTGATACCAATAAATATATAAAAAAGATCTGCTTATTATGCTAGTTCCAAATATATAAATTTCATTCAGTTTAGTGCTACCTATCAAAGCCTAAGAGCCTGACAAATTTTACCCGATTTAAAATAAAAGGGGGAAACTCTCCCTAAAAGTTAAAGATTCTTAATGAAAATAACATAAACAGATTCAGCAGTACCGGAGAACCCTTCTGTAGAGGCTTCCTGCTTCTATTTCCAAAAATAGTTCTATTTCCTAAAATTTAGTAGAATTTTGCATTTTTTGTCAGAAGAAAGATCATGGATGCGTCTTTATTTGTTTTTTCCAAGGTAGTTGTATCAACCCAGTGGTCCTAGAATATCGATATAGGGCTCATTCAAACGCAAATTAAAATTTCTAGTGCCCTTTTTATGTGACCAAAAAGAGTGAAGGGTGACTAGGTCCCCTTCCACACCCTTTTTCCCGACACTGTTGGATCAAATTGTCGAGGTTGCTATTTTGTGCAGCATAGTTCATAGGCCCAATAACTTTGCCTTTTGAAATAGCATGTTCCCCTACAACCCCCGAGGAAAGTTCTTTAAATTATAAGCTTTGTCCATAGTTTAAGCATAGCATTCGTTGCTTGAAAGTATGCAAACGTTTTTCGGGTAGGGGTTAATTTTCTGCTGGGAGATTTTCTTCGGGGAGAGTTCTCTATGGGGAGGGAAGTTTCTAGTGGGTGAATTTTTCTGGGAAAATTTTACAAAGAGGAAACTTTCCATAATTACTATAGGAAATTATTTTATTGATCTTGCTACATTTATTCTTCATGACCACACTGTCTAATAGTAGGACCTTTCCCTATTTGGAATTCTTATTGTTTTTGATCTTGCTTTCTCTTTGCTGACTCAATTTCAAGCATAGCGATGTTAAGGGTTAATTTTCACCGGGATTAAATTGTTTAGAGGATATTTCCATGGGAGGGAGAATTTTTCCGTTAAGGTGGAGCCAGATCTCCTGGAACTATTTAAAAAAACAGAACTTAAATTAAAAAGAAAAAAAAATTCAACTCAAAGTAACGATTAACATTAAAACTTAAAACGAACAGAAATTATTACGTATATGAGGAGAATTGTCCCCATTCTCAACGCCTCTCTTTACGCTTAAGTTTTAATTTTGTCACAGTTCCTTAAGAACGACTCTGAAACGCAAGAGTCATTTAATTAGAACAATAAAAAACTTTCTTAAAAGTGCTATTAATAAAAAAAAAACTTTTTCGACAAGGTAAGTTTTTCAAAGAAAAGTAAAGAACACCTTTAAACAAAAAATAGGAAATATAGAATCAAATAATGTACCAAGCGTAAAACTACAACAAGTCAGCAGTAGGGATGACAGTGCCAGCCCAGGGGGGCACCTCTTCTGCAATCTATAACCAGTCTAACTGTACAAGATCACGTGTCTCTTTTTAGACCTGTTTGATGGTTGTATTGTTTTATGATTATATGGTTTGATGTGGCTTCTTAGTTCTGTTTGTTGATGGTTATATGGTTTGATGGTTATATTGTTTGATGGTTTGATATTGTTTCATGGTTCTGTTTGTTGATGGTTATATGGTTTGATAGTTCTGTTTGTTGATGGTTATATGGTTTGATGATTTGATATTGTTTCATGGTTCTGTTTGTTTGATGGTTATATGATTTGATGTTGTTTCATAGTTCTGTTTGTTGGTCAACTTTTTTGATGTTTCTGAGCCTAATGGATACAGACAGAAGGTTACATCATTGTCAGATAAGAGCGTGTCTAACGGGAACAAGATCCCGTGTCTCTTTCACGGCCAATAATAGGAGTTGGAAATACGAACGGGACAAGATTATTGACACCTATTTGTAGGTCAATGGATTTACATAAGATTTCTCTTACATCGCAATTCAACCTTGAGATTTTGTTTATAATGAATACGCTTTGTGTTTAAAGTGTCATATCGTTCCGCAAAACAATGGAACAAGCATCAAATATTGTGGACTTAGAAGTTTTAGCTGCACAGCTTTATAATGTGAGTCCTTTTTAGTAAATTTTCTTTGTTTTTTTCCAAATAAAATCATCTTTTGAAGTCCCCTCCCCAATATATTCAAATTCAGGGTATATCCCCCCCAAAAATCTATACTTTGTTTCAAATATACTGTTGTTTCCACTACGTAAACCCCATCCTCCCTCCTCCCCCCTCCCAGCATTCCTTACCATTTAATTCGTTCAATTTACTCAAAATTGTCTTTTCTCCTTGATGTGTTTAAAACCACCAGAATCTTCACACTTGCAATTTAAACAAAACCTGTGTTTGAATCTCCAACAAGAGGGGAGATTTCGTAAACAATCTTCGCACCCACCTTATCTAGATTAATAAAAACAAGGGTGGTCGCTAAACATTGAAAGGATTAAGCTTACGGGTTCACATAATTATAACCTGCATGGAAGAAAGGGGCAAATTAATTGCAAATTAAAATTTTAGGATATGGAAATTATGTAAAAGGGGGATGCTAACAGCCCTTTATTGTGCATATTGTTAAATTCTATACCTTTCTTTTATATTTTCAGGGGAGGGGAGTGTGAAAACTATGGTTTTTAACTCTGATAGTATTAGGCTAGAAAGCAAAGTGTGTAGGAGTTGCATGAAGACTATATTAAGTGTAAATTGGCTAGCATTTTTACCTCTGATCGCAAATTTTAAGCCTATATGCTGGGTTAACGATCTTTTTTATATATATAATTTGAAGCTTATCTCTAAATACCCTCTGTTTCTTGAGCTTATAACATTTCGAAGGTTATGCTATGGGTTTGTAGCCTACGGAACTATCTAAATTTGACAATATACCCCCCCACAATCCCCGGTTTTTTCATTAACCCTGGTTCTTAGAAACTATAATGTAATTTCTATTTACAGGACTCTCTGCTATATTAAGTTTTTTTGTGTCATTTCTGTTCTATAGACTTTTCTGAACGAAACACGGTACTTATGCATTATACGATACGCACGAAAGAGCCAACAAAGAGAAAATCTAAATTAAAAAAAAACAACAAACGAGACTGCGGCCAGTAGAGAGAAAAGAAAAGACAAACGGAAAACAACGCGGATATTTCGCCTGTACCACAAACAAGGCGTCTTCAGCACGAAAAACAGAAGAAGAACAAGATAAAAAAAAACAAGTTAAAACTAAAAAAACAATAAAACCACCACCAAAACAAAAAATATACAATTGGCGCAAACTGATCCACGTAGAGAAAAGATGCTAATATGGAGTTAGTTCAGTGAGAACACCAGAGCAACTGCGGAAAAATAAAAAAAATGGAAATTACTTTAACTATTCTGTTGCAAAATTATCCTTTTATTGGCTATTATTGAAGCAATTCGTTTTGGTCTAGCAGGTAAAACAGTCCCCTGGTCATTATTTATAATCTTAACTCCCTCATTGACTGTTGATTCACTCTTTAGAAGATTATCATAAATTGGGTTAATATTTAAACTACATGTGTCCCTATTTGTTAAAGGTTAGCAAACATATGCTTTTTAATTTAAATGGCTTCTCTCGCCCACTGGGTAAACCCCTTATAATTGGAAATAGCTAAGGCCTCATCAAATTTACAAAGTGATCTGGTAGAAACCAAATATATTCTGCTAAAGCTGAAACAGTAGTTTCTGGAGGCTTGCTTAATTGTAGGGTTTATTCAATTGAATATCGGTGTTCAATAAACCTTTCAACAAATTGTTGGTCAGTCCTACCAATATAGAACTTCCCACAAGAACACGGAATTTTATACAACCCACTTATTAAATTTCCCCGGGTTAAATTCTTACCTGAACTAAAGAAACTACCCATTGGCCTCAACGATTGGAAACATGTATCAATGCCAAATTTACGCAAAACCCGTGAAAGTTTCTCACCCAAACCAGGTACATATGGTATTGAAATGAAACTTTTTGATGCATCTATATCTAAAGACTATGAAACCCCAATAACCCTACTACCATGTTTAACACGTATATTTTCAATTATTTTGTCAATGAACTTAATTGGGTAATTATTACAAAACAAAATATCCCTCATGTATAACAATTCCGAATCCAGAAATTCCTGGGAACAAGTTCTAAAGGCTCTATCCACTAGTGAAATTACAACCCCCCGTTTCACCGACATAGGGTGGCAAGGATGAAAATTCAAATACCAATCATTGTGCGTTGGTTTTCTGTAAATCGAGAAAAGTAAATGGAGATCCCTTTTAATTAATAAAATATCCAGAAAAGGTAATTTATTATTTTCCTTAAACTCAACTGTAAATTTAATATTATTACCAAAACTATTTAAATGCTTACTAAATAGGTCTAAGGAGTCCAATCCATGTTTCCAAACGCACACCACATCATCCATGAACCTACCCCAGAAACAAGGGGAGATTCTAAAACTGTGTATAGCGGAGGTTTCAATAGCATCTATGAAAAGATTTGCCAATAAAGGAGAGAGTGAAGCCCCCACAGGTAACCCAAAAATTTGTCTATAAAACTCCCCTCTAAAACCAAAATAAAAAGAAAATTCATTTTCTAGGATAATAAGTTTCATAATGACTTCAACATCCAAACTGGCTAAAGTCAAATCTTGTATTAAATCAAAGTGTTTTTCTAATTTACTTTTTAAAATGTCCTCGCACCTTTTTAAATCACAATTTGAATACATGGAAACAACATCGAAACTACAAAGAATTGAACTATTCTCCAACGTTAAATTTCTCAAATTATTAGTAAGATCAGTCGAATTTTTTAAATATGATCTTTGTGTTCCCAAAAGTGGACGCAATTCTGCCGACAACCAATATATTTGCACATTAGGGTGGGTGGGTAAAGCATAGCAAATATTAAATAGATATAACCTGGAAATTGATTTTCTATCATCGATATCGAAGAGGGAGGAGTCTGGTTTTCCAATCCAAATTGTTCAAGCTTACTATGGTTAAGAAAGTTCCTTTTTAGGGCAAAGGAGTTGGGCATCGAATTTCGAAATTTGGCGCTTTTTTTCCTATGTATGGGACCCCTCCATTAAGGTAGGTAGAGTTATTCTATGAAAAACTAACCTTTCTTTCCTTTTAAGGAAAATTATGAGGAATGTTCCCCACCAGACAAGAAGGCGAAAACCACTGATAAAACCCCTGTGAGGGAATCAGTTGTTCAGTATGGCCGCTGGCCAAGACCTTCAGCTCATTGTACCCCGCATATAGAAGCCCATGACATTGCTGGTCCGTGCACTCCACCTATATAAGCATTACCGGTTACTTCAAGACCAATGCCCACTATACAAGGCAAGAATGAGCCTCCTTCAACCCTCAACATGATAGCTGTAGACTTTAATGTAAGTTTATAAATTTAATTTCCACTAATGATTTTTTCTCCCAGGTCAATTTGAAGGGTAGAGATTGTACCGTTAGACTTCGAAATAATTCCAGATTCTAATTTGCGTAATATTGCTGTCATGGGGCATTTGATAAGAGATACGAGACTTAACGGTCTCAATTTTATCTTATGCTCTGGAAAATCTTGAAAATAACAGACTTGCTTTAACGGATGTAAGGTAAAAAGAGGTTGGTTTGTACACATAGAAAATAAGCAATTTTCAGGAGATGATCTGAATGAATTAGACTCCGTTTTTTCCCAAAGCAGATAAAGATTATTAATATGAAATTTTTGGTGGTTGTTTGAACAAAATCAAAACCTACTATGTCTCGTTTAGATTGTAAATATTTTATAACACTATTAAATTGGAAATTGGAACTTTCAGGATATATAGAGTGGGGAACAGTGAATTAACCAAATGGTACTATGTGTGCACAGATATTGCTACTGCTAAGCGTGTTTTTTTAAGCACGTGTTTTAAATGATATGGTTCACTAATAATCCAATTTTCAAAATAGGGTGTTTTCGACACTTTGAAAAAAAGCTATTTTACTTATAGGTTGTATTGGTTCCATATGCTCTATCTCCCCCATCAGCTGAAGGTACAAGTCAAGAACTTTGTGTTTGCATTGATGCGCCTGTGGAGTTTCGTGACAATCAGATCATTGAAATACCAGATATCGAAAAACAAGATCTCGATCGATATGGTAAATTCTTATTTTATGGAGATGGTAGTGTTAACTTAGACGAAATACTTTCTGATATTGGCAATTTATTGAGTAATTATTTAGATGTAGACGATAGTACACTTGAACAAGGCATTGCAGTTAGTTCAGAGGGCGACTAACAATGGCTAAGCCCGAACACTATACAAATTTTAGATAATTTTACCAAAGAGTTAAATGAGAACCCTTTCCCTTCAGATTTAATGAATATAGTCCCTATTAGATCAAATTTAATCGAAAATGAAATGACTCCAAAGGATTTTAGTACACGGACCAGCCCTATTGTTGGAAAAAGTGCGGGAGGGGGTGATGATGATAATATACAAGAGGGGGTTTAGTTAATGTTCAAGGAGGAGGGAGTAATGATATACAATTCACATCACTACCGGAATTTCATCAAACAAATTCGATATTGACTACAATAGTCGTTTATACTGCAACTTTTTGGGACCCGTTTAATGCACTTATGGGGGGAAATTTTTATAACCGAACCCATTTATATCGTTCATAAATATGTAGAAAAAATTCGTGCACTTAAATTTAAGTGTAAATACATGTAAATTTAAAAAGATTTGATTTTAAGAGGGGGGATAGAGACAAGGGTACTGTTTTTAAATATAATCCCGATTTAGAAGGAGGTAATGGCCTTCAACGAATCTGTTTCGAAACAGGCCAAAAATGTTTCATGTACGCTTTCTTCATATCAGCTTTCGAACCTCTGAAAGATGAAGCTTAAAAGAAAAATTTGGACTACTGGGCCGTACATGGGATGGAGGATCTGATCCTCCCCCAGTAGATTTCTCTTGTTTAGCGGGAAAATTTCCAGTAACACTCAGGTCGATTGATTTTTTGAAAGAGCCGACGCAAATTTAAATATCAGTTTTACTGTGCTCCAATACGGAACAGAATTTTAAGAGGGTATTCGTTCTCATAAAAAATATGTAATATTCCCAGTAAGAGCTCCGTCGATTGAATCGGTTAAACATTGGGTTTGGTTGTTTTACACACCACCTAGTGAACCCAATTCAATTGGCCATTTCAATCCTACTACGGACATTAGTAGAGTTCCGGGAGGGGGTAAGAATCTATGGGTGCGATACTATTGTCCAACATACCTGTCCTAAATTCGTAGTGATTTAAAGCTACAAAATCACATAAAGAATTGCAGGCGTCATGGATATCAATCGGTGGAAACAGTTTCGGGCGACAGGGCCATCTTGAGATTTAAAAATTTTCAGAATACTCTAATGCAAATCGATAAAATAAGTTTGGATTGTGAAGCTAAGCTAGTGGATGCGAACGACCCCCAATTTCCGAATCGTATCAAAGAATATCAAGCTATTGCGGTTTCCTGTGCCCATGCACAAAAAGACAGCTCTAACCCAATGCAATTGTTAGAAATAGTCGAAACATTGGATGAGAATGAGTGCATGATCAAAGCATTGACTAAATTAATTATCACTGCAAATGGAGTTATTTCCCGTTTGTGAAATGCTCACTACCAGGTGTTATTGTCAGCAGATGATCGTCAGGCTATTCAAAATCAGACAATATGCTGGGTTTGTAAGGGAGAATTTGAAGAGGGGACTAAGGGGAAAGGGACTAAAGGGGAAAAGAGGAGGGAAGGGAAAAGTCAGGGATCATAATCAATTGTGGCAGGAACTATCGTCAGGGGTTTTCGTTGTGTGGCACACCAATTGTGCAATGTGAATGTAAGCCAGCAGTTTTTTATACCGGTTTTCATTCAAAATTCAAATTATGATTTGAAATTTATTTTACCGGCTTTGGCACGTATGCACAGGGAGAGAGGGGAAGTAGATAGTCCATGGTTAAATAACTCATTTACCTTCAATATTATCCCCAAATCTGCTGAGAAACTAGTGCTTTTAGAGTTGAAATGGCAGGCAGTGGATAATGGACATACGTGCTGGAATAAAACCCGGTTTTTAGATTCATATAGTCTCTTCCTCAAGGCTTTGAGTCAACTCATTCAGTTGCAGAAAAGTGACAGTTTTGATAGTTTTCCTCTGTTTAAACAGCGCTTTCCAGACAGTGAAATGTATGACTTACTGACCTGTAAAGGCATATATGCATATGACTATTACTGCTCTGGCGCACGGTTAAGCAAGGGGAAACTACCTCCCATTAAAGCATTTTATAATTCACTTACCTATTGTAAATGCACTGCCAAAGAATATAAATTTGGCAAAAGGGTTTGGGCTAAGGGTAATTGCAAATATGGCTGGGATTATTGTAGAATGTACTTGGCCGGTGATATGTTAACTCTTTTGGATATTGTATGCAAAAACACAGATCAAATTTTATTCAGAGTTTGTACTAGACATTGGCTATTATTTTTCTACTCCTCATTTGGTGATGGATTTAATTCTAAAAATTAGGAGGGAGAAAATAGGGTTGATCACCGATTTGGTTCAACATCTTTTTGTAGAAAGATCGATGAGGGGTGGGTATGTTTTTCATAGGGATCGCGTTGTAACAACGGATCCAACTGGACAAGACACCGGTGTAAAGTCTAATGCAGTTTTTCTTGACATGAACTCATTGTACCCCTCGGCAATGTCTCACTACTGTTTACCATGTGGCAATTGTAAATGGCTTGAAAATCCTTTTAACATCCCCGACATTCAAACCGTCGAGGAAAATGGTCCAAAAGGATGGTTCTTCGAAATTGACAGGCATATAACCATTGGAACTTCACGATACAGTAAAAGATTTTGCATTTCCGTGCGTGAATAGACCTGTGACCAAGGACTCATTGAGCCAATACAATTGGTCTTTAGTCGAGAATATGGGCATGCACCGGACCCCCTCTAAGTAGAAATTAATTGCAGATCTGGACCCTAAACAGAATATTGTTGTTCACCAGGTTCTTTTGCGATGGATGCTGAGCAATGGTTTCAGGGTCACAAAAATCCACAGGGCATTGCAATTCAGTCAGAAACACTACTTGAAAGCGTTTATTGACACATTCTGCATTTTTCCCTCTGCATATAATACAAACTAATCTTTTAACTTTAGACACGATTCAACGACGTCACAATGCACCCTACAAATATATTCTAGTGGCAATCAGTGTCTTTAGTCGCTATGCCTATGCTATTCCATTACAATCAAAGAGAGGTGTTGAAGTTGCTCATGCCTTAGAAAGTATTCTTGAAAAGGATTGCTATAGAAAAATTCAATCGGATCGCGGTAGCGAATTTGTTAATCCTCATGTGCAAAAGGTTCTATTGAAATATAATACAAAGCTATATCATAGTCACAGTCCGACAAAGGCTGCATTGGCAGAAGGATTGATAAGAACGATTCGTCTATTAATTTCAAGATATTGCATGCTGAAAAATACTGCTGCTTTTATTCATGATTTAGATACAATCATGCAAATATATAACCAACGACCACATCGATCCCTGTCCAACGTTAGCCTTCGGGAAGTTCATTGCAGTGAAAATACATTTGACGCTTTTCTAAAGCAATATTCCAGTGAACAAAATTGTGAAGAAGGAATTTAACGTTGGTGATACTGCTCGAATTAATAGAACCACCAATATTTTTGAAAAGGAGTATTATTTATGGAGCACTGAACTTTTTAAAGTGTCCAAAATCTTAGACACTGAACCCATGACATGTCGGCTGCGAGACACCAAAGATGATGAGATTCTCGGCGGTTTTTATGAATATGAACTACAAAAAGTTAGAAACAGTTGTGAAATTTATCAAATTGAAAAGATGTTTAAGAGTCGTACTCGCAGGGGAAAGAGACAGTTGCTTGTTCGTTGGCTAGGATACAACTCTGATTTGGATTGTTGGGTTGCAATGGAAGACTCTAACAATTCCCAATGATTTCTATGTGACATTTATGTCCAATGTTTTCAATCCTCTCTACAATGATTTGAATAAAACAAGTGATTTTTGGACGAAACTCTCCCCCCCATCAAATTCGACGGCGCGTATGAAGTGGCTCTTGTTGACTGTATTCTAAAAAATACATACGACATCCTGAGAAAAGATCATAAATTTGATATAAAAATTAGACCTTATGATGGGACGCCACCCCCAGATGATCAAGAACAAATTCAAAATATCAATTGAATGAATTATCAATATATTGAATTACTCTACGAAGAACTCACCTGTATGAATGATTTATGTCGTTCTATCAATAAAAGAATTTCCGCTCGTAAAAAAGGAGCCTTTCATTCCAACTATTCAAAGGAGTAGGGCAATATCTACATTAGTTCACCCATTGCCGATAAAAAGGTTATTTTCAATGATAGTCTAAAAGATTTTCTTGGCTTTAAGCTCAATATAATCAACGGTAAAAGTGCTGGAAACACTAATTTTATTTTTGCTGACTACCCACCTTCCTTATCCACGGACACTTGTATATTTCTCTACGCTTCATTTGTTGAAACATCCAGAGCTGGCAATAACAATGTACCCCTCTTACGAGTTCTTGAACGAAAAACCAATCAAGAACATATTCACCATTACAATATAAAGCATCTTCAGTATATCCCTGTAAACACTTCCTATTTCGAACTCTGTCAGTTAACACTAAGAACTGAATTAGGTGATCCCCTAGCAATATCAAAAGGTTTGACTGTGATTACATGTCATTTTCGACCCAATCAGCAACAACAACAAGATGTCTAATAGAAAAGTGGTAGTCATTTGTCCTGATATTGACTGCTCTGTTAACATTCTTGGCCCAAGACAAATGGGCAATGGAATGGACTATTGCAAAGGTCGGTCATCAATGTTTGGTCAAGGTCTTGGCAGTTGGTTTGCTAAGCTCTTTCTCTCTGCACTACCTCTGGCTAGAAAATATATTGTACCGCCTGCAACATATTTTGCATCCTCTGCACTATACGATTGGGGCTCTGGCAAGGATTTAAAATAAAAGTGTTTCGGAAAAGCTTAGGTCCAGTGCGCGAGCCCTTGGCGAACAAATAAAATCTCAGAAAAATGGTAAAGGTTTAAAAAGGTCGAGAAACAGCGCACCACTCATCAGTCTCTACTCTGGTCAGAAACGAAAGACATCACCCTTGTCAAAGAAAAAAAGGAAAAAGACGACACGCACAGTAAACAGAAGAAGAAGCCCCAGGAAGAGAATTGTTAGATTGAAACTAGATTTCTTTTCATAGATGGTATATCTACCGCACAAGGATTCCCAACCTTCAATCACTTCATCTTTAAATCTATTCAATGCAGAAAATGTTGATGTGTGTGTACACACAACACCCCTCTACGATAATATCTACTTTCAAATTTATTTCAATTAAGACTACTTTATGGAAATGTCTTCGACATTCATAGATTTACAAATGAAAGTCCAGAAATCCGACAATACACTGCCAATTCTTGCCGATGGAATATCCTATGAAAATAGTATCTTACATAATTTGTTTCGTCAAATCAGTGTCTACATAAATGGCACGCTGGTGACCACAAGGAACAATCTTTCAAATTATACAAGCTATATGCAATTCATGCTGATGACACCCAAGCCATACGAGGAATTGAGAGGCACCTCCAATTGTACCGTGAGTAACATGTGAAATATGTAAAATACAAAGATTCTTTCCTTCTAAAGATAATTCCGAATTCCACTAATTAAGTTTAAATCCTGTTTCCAAGAGTCTATATTCCTAATCAGCAAAAAGAAAAACTGCCTTTTAGTTTCAGCTAAACCTTGGCGCTAATCACGGGAGACGGTTTTGAATTTCGCCGAGAAGATTGGTAATAAAAAAATCACTAAATACAATGTTCCTCAGGAAGCTTAAGTTATAACGTTTAATCATCAGAAATATTTAAAAAAAATCATTGGATAGATAGTTCGCATAATGTAGTGAGTTTGCGAACATAATTACAAAATATCGGCCCCTCCACAAGACTTAGGCCAATTGTGAAAAAGCTGGTAAAGCGCAGAAGTTATATTTTTGTGATATAGTGAAAAAAAACTGTTTTTCGCTTCAATAATGGATTGTTTCTATTGCCATCAACATTATTTTTGAAAGCCAATTTAATCCTTGCCTTTGTTGTCGTCATTTGAAATGAAGCACTGTTGTATACCTAAATGTAAGTCTCAATAAAACTATTGCTTTTCTATTTGTGTTTATTTTATTTTATATGTCTGTATCTAGTCGCACGGCAGATAATTAGTTCGTATGCTTCCAACGGTAGCGCTCCCAGGAATTTGATTTCTACATAACATTAGAGGTAATTGATTTCCAGATAACTCAAGGAGAAAAGGTTACATTTATATAGCTACATATTTTATTTTCTCGCGTTCAGCGAGTGGCGCGTTCACCTCATTTATCTATTCCCCCCATTACAGCCGGTGCAGCCCTCAATGGCATGAGGTAAGCTATAACGGCTCGGATGATGCGATCGTAAAATTCCCCGGCGGAACCTTTGCTTGTCTCATTGTTTTTATAGCTTACTTAGTTTATCACTTAGCCTAAGAAAAATTAGCCTGGCAGAACAGAAGAACTCATCCGGCAGAACTGGCACTTCTCATATTCACCCGGCGGACTCCAAGTATTCACCCAGTGGAAATGGTGCGATCTTTAACGCCACAAACGGCACAGTCTTTATCGCTATAAGTGGCACTATCGGAGAACTTATAAGATGTAAGTTCACAGCTCTAAAGTATAATATTACATTTGACGTGGTCAATCTTTATTACCACAATTAAATCACAGTTTATTTTTAACGCCACATATGGCGCGGTCAGTAGATCACTTTTCCGGATTTACTTTTGCAAAAGGATTAAAAAATCAAGGCGCTAACGCCACAAGTAAGGCGTTGGCGAAATTATTTTTAAAATTTGGCTGTCCAAATAAGGTTGTAAGTGACAACGGAAGCAATTTTGTTTCAAAAGTAACAAAAGACTTAATGAGTTTTCTTAACATAGAGAAATTAGTGACTTCTCCATATCACCCACAAGCTAATGGTAAAATAGAGAATAGGCATAAAATATTTTCGAATGTATTAAGCATTTATACAAAAGACAGCAGGAACGATTGGGATCAATTCTTACCTTATTTAACTAACATAATCAATACTGCTAATTCAGAAACAACCAAAGACAACCCTTTTTATTTACTTTTTGGTCGCGATTATAGAATCCCCTATGACGAGATTATTGAATCCCGGCAATATTACAATAACTCGGAGGATTAAAAACAAGAATTCATAATAAAATGAGGAAAACTTATAAGATAGTTGGGCAAGAGTTGGAAAAATGTAAAATAAACCAAGAGCTAAGAAACAAACCCAAAGTCAAGGGGAACCTAGATTTTAAGATAGGAGATTGTGTCTACCTAAAAAATGAGGCAAAAGCGGAAGGCAAGAAACTTTCCAACAAATATTCTGGACCGTACAGAATAGTCAAAAAGTATGATAACCATTATACTTTTAAAATGGAGAACCCCGATAGTGGAAGAACTTACAAGGCACATGCTAGCCAAATAAAAAGAGCAAAATTTCCAAAAAGATGGGTATTGTGTCCCTCGTCTACCGATTCGTCAGACGCGGAAATTGACCCCCTAAATCAAGATTGGCAGAGCTAAAACCCTTTAATTTTAAACAAGATTATTTTGAAAATGAGAGTGATGAGGAAAACTTTGAAGAATTTTTAGCTATGAAAAATCTAGTTAGTCCTAAGAGAAAAGACCTAATACCAGTAAGAATAAAAACGCCAAAATATCCAAAAAATTCATCATCGGAGAGCGCAGGAGAACTAGATTATACAATATCCCCGAAAACCAATTTCTCCGTGATAGAATTTCAACCTCTTGTCCCCCCAAAAGATTTCCAGACGATATGGTTTCCCCTGCAACACCAATAGAGAGGCCCCTGTCATTGCAGGAAGAATTGAACAGAGCTGCAGAAACTCCGGGTATTACTGTAAAGAGAACTCCTCCCAAAGATTCAACTAAAACAAATCTGCGAGAAGCTATGGATTTAATAAATTTCCCAATAAAAACGAGTCAAAGTACATTGCCTAAGAATAAAACTCCCAAGGACGACCGGCAAGGACATTATCATGATATAACTGTGTTCAAGGTCAAGCCTAATCAATGGACTTACACTAGTGCAAAGAATGCCCCATCCCCCTGAAGACATGACATTTAAACAGTGGAGGAACTCCGCAAAAACTTTGGATTCCTCTCAAAGCTCTCAAGAAACCTTCAAATCTCCCGAGTTGAAAACTCAAAGCGAGGACTTAGAGAATAAACCTTTTACTTCCAGAGGAGTAGAAATTTACGAAGGAAGGGGAGGTGATACCTCAAAATTGCGAGGCGCAACTTCTAAGACTTATAATACAGAATCATCGGAAACCAGTTCCAAAGAGTCTGACGGCGAAAAGATCATATATTAGTTAAAGAAATAGGGAAATCAAAACCGACTTCAGCAGCCACACACGCGAAAGAAACAAAATTAAAAGGGCAAGAATTTTTGAAGAAACAAAAAAAAAAATTGATCTTATTTCGATAGTAGAACCGAAAAGTAAAAAACGGCAAGAAACAGAAGAAAAAGTAACCACACTGTCAGGTAGAACGGTTAAGAAACCGGACAGATTAAAATACCCTTAAAAATAATATAAGAAAGATTTTTTATGGATAGGCATTAAAAAGTAATAATAGCTTAAAAACTTCTAGCTCACAAGTAAAAATCTTCACATACCATTCCAGTACAATGTATCCAGTCCAACTGAAAGAAGTAGGAGCATTGCCTGGCGGTTTTGAGTCTGGTGGGTAACAACATTGAAGTTTCCCGGGCCACACTTCTAGCCGCAAGACTGGCTCCCAAATCTCCCTATTCCAGGACAATTCCCCATTCAAAAAACATTTCAAGTGAAGTTAATTTTAAAATTGGTAGAGGCACTGTTATTTATAAGGAACAACCCAAAGGTCGGACTAAGAGTTTTCGTAAAAATTACAATGTCTCATAATGCACTCCTAAATTATACCCCCAAAGCAGTATGATCAACGTAAAGCAATATAGTTTAATTCAAGATATAAGTTGCTAACGAGAAAGGTCTGATGTAGGAAGCTCGTGATCGACTGACGACGACAAGTGGTGCTGGACCACGTTTTGTGGGAAGCCTGTGGAGGAAATCAAAGCCCAGGCAGCGTTTAATTTGTTGGGTTTTGGCGGTCTCCTCGGATTTTCTATGAAAAATCAACCCTCATTGTAAAAAAGGCTGATGTCATCAAAAACAAAAAATTACCAGTACAGAAGCGTCTAATTATGAGCTGATCATGTTCATAATTATGAATTTTGAGCTGATCATGTTCATGGTTCTGATTGTGAACATTTTCAGATCATGACAATGGAATCAAAACCTATTTGAAAGGTGATAATTGATACTGAGTTCATTACAGTAATGACCGCGAAGGAAAACATTATATATTCGGCAGCTATGTTAGTCGTGGACAAACAAGGAAATCAGATATATGCGAAAGAATGGGATTTAACCTACAACCATAAAGGGTATGGACCCCACACTTATAAGTATGGTTTAGCACTTGCGAATACCCCCAAGGATCGTCCGGCTCGAGGGGAAGTCAAAACAAAATATAGAAGAAGAAGCGCGAAACAACTTGGCTGTTTACAATTATTGATAAGACGCCTACAAAAGAACCTCAATATCAAGTATTTCTATTCCAAGGGACCCACTCAAACAGAGCTTTTACTTCTTGATAAATGCAGAGCCCCCAAAATTTGCTATAACCTTGAAAAAAATCCCCAATGTGTCAAATATGAAGTCATACATCATCCTTTAGCGGAAATTCAATATTACAAACAATTTTTATTCCACCCTGAATCTGAAGAATACAAATCCCTTGGTAGTAAATTATTCCTGAAACGTATGAAAACATACCAAACAAAAATTGAAGCCTATAAAAATAATAAAAAGAAAATTAAGAGAAAATTCTAAACTCAAAACCACCTATTAGTAGGTAATTTTGGAAGAAATTAATCTCATATATATAAACTATTTTGTCTTAGTGCAGATTATAATAATTTTAGGCCTACACAAAAAAATAGGAAAACAGTGCAATTTTGTGCTGCTAGCTTACTTATTTATGTGTTGCTTACTCGAAAAATATAATGCAAAATTAGATTGTATAGCGATTATTAGCTAAGCTTTAAAGGTATATCTCAACCGGTCATAAAGGCATATAACAACCAAAATAAAGCTTGGAAGTCTCAACTTTACTTCCATAACCTATCTAATCCTAAAATATTTATTCTGTTTTACGCCTACAAATCAGTTTTATTTGGCCAATGCCACAAAACGGTTACATAATAAAAAATAACCTAAGTTAAAAGTTAAAGTGCCTTTGAAAAAAATATAATAATAACAAGGTAGTAAACAAACAAATTTTGCAAAAATGGGTAGAATTAATGATAAATAAATTCTAGAAACAAACAATAAGATGAGGCTTAAGAATATCATCATAATCCTCGCTGTTCACGCAGTGGCCAAAGATATTGTAAAACATGGAGTAATATTCAAGCATGAAAATTCACTGCTAGCTAGCCATGACACATGGAAAATTTTTATGAAATTGGACCCCAGACCCTTCGAAACCTTGTGTCAACAAGTAACAAGACTAGAAAAAAACACGAATGAACTCATAGAATCGATATTTCAATTCCTAAGGTCGGACAAAGGATTAGAGGCCACTAAAATAATGCATAGTAAAGATAATAAAGAGTTTCCAACTTCAGTTGTCCCCAAACAAAAATCGAAATTCGTAATAGATGACTTTGATAAGAAAATGGCAGAAGTCGAAATGGCACTTGGGACGAGCACCAAGGAAGACAGAAGGAAAAGATCAGTGGATAATACTGAATACTTATCGAGAGACTTTACTAAAATGAAATCCATGCAAAATCCTAAATTACTGACTACAAGGAAAGTGAAACCTTATGATGGAAATTACACAATGATAAACGAACAACCATTAACCAATCTAAATGAGAAAAACACCCAAAAAGTTTCAACTCATCAAGCCTACTTAATATTATATAGACAAAGACTACAAGCCTTATTTGAATCATTCAACACGGAAATACAAAAATTAAAACAAAGTACCACGAAGATTTTTGAAGTATTCTTTCGAAGAAATAAATACCATAGGTCTACAGGCCTAATTCCCATCATCGGAGTACTCGAATCCCGCTTTTTTGGTTTGACAACGGAGGAAGACCTAAACAGCCTGAGGGAAAATGTAAGAAAGTTGAATAATACCATGAACGTAACATTACACGTTCAGGAGATACAAGCCAGTGTAGCAAATTACCAGAGAGATAAAATTGAAATGATATCTAAGAAAATCTCAAAAACTATAAACGTAATGAATTATTTAAGGAACGAAGTGGACCGCGTGGTGATAGACGCGAGCCTTACCATGGTATCACTCGATACAATTACCATGTCACTACTAAATTTGGCAACATATGTTAGCAAGTTCGAGTTCGCATTATTTGCCCTCACGGGAGGAACTTTGTCTTACGACCTAGTAGATCCTTCTAACCTAAAAAGCATGTTAGACAAAATAAAAACGCACCTAACGTTTGTTTTACATTTAACGTAGAGCCAGAAGTATCAAATTTATTCCTTTACTATACTAAATTAATAGTCCACATCACGGAAATAAATGAACAGCTATTTGCAGTAGTAACAATTCCATTGATAAACCAACAATCCGTTTACGACCTGTACAAAATTTTGACCTTCCCTGCTAACATAAAGAAGACTAATTCATTTATGACTATCACACCTGAAGCAGAGTATTTGCTTGTTGATCAAGATAGACAAAAATACGCCCTAGACAATCCACAAGACTTAAAAGAGTGCGTACTATTCAAAAACCTAGTATGCCAGCTTACGTTACCTACTTATAATGTCAAATCTGGATCTTGTATGTTAGATATATATATTTTTGAACGACACCCAACAGGAAGAAATACCAGATTCATGCGAAGCCGTGATAGGAAGTACTAAGCGAGAAATATTCATACACCTTAGAAATGATCTTTGGTTATTTTCTGTTCCAAGAGAAACTGTTGGAACTTTGTCTTGTTACAACAATACAGAAAGAATAGACCCAAGTTACAAAACAGAATTACTGTTACAAAATGTGGCTACGATAACCATAAAACAAGGATGTCGACTTGTAACTAAAGAGTCAACTGTTCGAACGCCGTTAATTACCACGAGCACAAAAATAATAAGTCCCAAAATAACCAACTTCATGGCAATTAACCTGTCGTACACTATTCCCAATATAGAAAACGAGGAAATGAAAACCTCGATATGGTCCAAAATAGAAAAGAATAAAGGGACATTAAGGCTTACAAATATAAGAGAAGCATTAGATTCCCAGGTCCCCCTATTTACAAATGAAGACCAGAGATTAACGTATGTGGATAATAGATACGGATTGTTCTCAACCAATTTCTGGTGGAACATACTACTGACCGTATGTTTCGTATTCGCAACTTCCCTGACCATAAGAACCTTATTGACTTTTAACTATGGAAAAATCCTGAGACTAAGAAGGCGAAGACTAAGAGAAGAACACGGGGAAACGGCTGAAATGCAGAAGTTAAACCCGGATCCCCATGAGAACGTCTAAGCCAAGAAAAGGGAAGACATTAGAAAACGAGTGGGTATAGAGGTCTCCACTCGTCCTTACTATGTCTTGTTCCCTCATTGTAAGTGTCGTTTACGTAAAACCGTGTGGTTATGACGCTGCAACATGCGTTTCTTATACAGCATGGACGTGCGTGAACAATGCAGGCATGAAGCATGTTGTAAAATTAGACCTCAAATTTAATAATTTAGCGTAACTTACATTTAAATTATTATTTTAAATCTAATATAGAATTAAAAGAGTGCTGAGAAAGATGAGTTAAATTGTGTGTAATAAATTATACCGAGGAAAATAATAAGGGACATTACTTAAAGTTAAGAGAAGTAATCTCTTATAAGAGAAATAACAATGCCAGTTTGTTAAAAACAATATATGCATATGAACATTGACATATGCTTGATGTTACCTTGTAGTATAACGTTAACCGTTTATTGTAACCAAACATATTGCTTATCATGTGTTATAACTATTTGTTTTAAAGAACGTGTGATTCTGCCTCGTTATTTTTATTACAGGAAGTGGATCGACATATTGGAAATCAATCATTACAATGCATAATCCAGTGCAGATAAAACCTAGTAGCATCTATTTTCATCATACCTCAACCAACAAAGAGTACTCACCATAGACTCCAGGCAATTTTCATCCCAGATTGTTTACGAAAATTATAGTTACCTTTGATCGTTGTTTCCTCGACCACGAACCATATTGCGTATCAGGTAACACTATATTTGAATCTCAGTATCCAGTACATTATCGAACTATATAATCACATAAATCCTGAGAGCACCATCGACCAGTACAAGATATAAGTACATAAATATCACCCTTGATAATCATTATGGACCCATATACCATACGACTGTATAGTTATAACATTTGATGACCCCAAAAATCATTTATGTGTCGCAGATTCACGCGTCGAATCCCTTTCGACCATTTCTCGGAGTCCATCCTATCACCTGTATCAAATGCGAAAAGTTCGTATCTCTGTTATCCCATAAATGTTACGAGATAATTTCTGAAAAATGGACCTTGAAACCAACCATTGAATTAAAGAAACCAAAATTAACCCCAGTGACTAACCCCTCAGTGACAATATACCGCTCCCACGAGTTAAAGACAATACGTTGAAGGAGTCACTAAAGTTTGATGTCGACCCATTCAAAATCCAAACGTCAATTCCCCTGTGATTAACCAAGGAATCACCGCATAAGTTAATAGACGCTAGCCAGACACGAACAATTTTATAAGAGAACTGTAATCTCTAAAAATGACGAATGAACAATTTTATACGAGAATTACATTCTCTATGTGCTTTAAAATATCCCAAGAATGATATGCTGAGAAGAAAATGAACGCAGTTCCAGTGTTCAACCCCTTAATGATAAGGCACCCTATGAACTATCCAAAACAGCAGGTGAGAATGAACTCTGATATCAAAATTCCACACACCTGTATCTGGGAGTATCATTTCCCATTTGACAATTAGAGAAGGCGTTTCGTCCAAGATGAACTTAATCATGCTAGAACTGTTCTGTGAAGAAACTATATCGTAAATGTTTTAAAAATTTTTTTGCCAAGACGAAAGGAGTGAAGGATCATAATTTACAACAGAAGGATTGAGTACGCTAAGAGACACGAAGGTGATAAAATAGGTCTGAATTTACATATATTACATTTTAATAACTTCGATAACTTATAAATTCCAATATCCTATCATTAATATTACATAGCAAATATTCCCAGTGAAAGTGTTCTAATATTTATCAGTGAACGTGGTAAACATAATATTGTGTGTTTTAAATCGTTCTTATACGTAATGTTAGATGTTCAGATAGAGTTATGTGTAGCGTTGTCTTACTATTCATTTAATTTAGCGTATATAGGAAGCAGTGTGCCCTATAGTTAGCAAAACCAAAAAAAAACTTGTAAAAGTTGAATTCTCAAAAAAATCTTATGTAAAGGTAGAATAGCCCCAACCTTGTTGGAAATGTAAAAGCCATCAGTGTTAGATGTAGAAAAAATTTTTTTAGTATAGTAGCTAGGCTAAAACCATAAATAATCTTAGTCCAGTAGATGAACTTTAGAAAGGGATGTATAATAAAATAAGAAAAGTAATAGAGAAAATTTGTAGCACTTCTGATTAAGCTTATTTAAAAGTATAAAATAATACAATGTCAATTAAAATTACGTAGGACCAATAGTAAAGAAATCGCGAATATTTCAAAAACCCAAGGGCAAGCAAGTCATAATGACGGGACGTCATTAAATAATGGGAAGGGTAATATATACCCTGAGTAACATGAAACATATTTAAAATACAAAGATTCTTTCCTTCTAAAGATAATTCCGAATTCCCCTAATTAAGCTTAAATCCCGTTTCCAAGAGTCTAAATTCTTAATCAGCAAAAAGAAAAACTGCCTTTTAGTTTCAGTCAAACCTCGGCGATAATCACGGGAGATGGTTTTGAATTTCGCCGAGAAGATTGGTAATAAAAGAAATCACTAAATACAATGTTTCTCAGGAAGCTTAAATTATAACGTTTAATCATCAGAAATATTTAAAACAAATATTGGATAGGTAGGTCGCATAATAAAGTGAGTTTGCGAACATAATTACAAAATAGAGGTCCCCTCCACAGGACTTAGGCCAATCGTGAAAAAGCTGGTAAAGCGCAAAAGTTACATTTTTGTGATATAGTGAAAAAAACTGTTTTTCGTTTGAATAATGGATTGTCTCTATTGCCATCAACATTATTTTTGAGAGCCAATTTAATCCTTGCCTTTGTTGTCGTCATTTGAAGTGAAGCACTGTTGTATACCTAAATGTAAGTCTCAATAAAACTATTGCTTTTCTATTTGTGTTTATTTTATTTTATATGTCTGTATCTAGTCGCACGGCAGATAATTATTTCGTACGCCTCCAACGGTGGCACTCCCAGAAATCTGATTTCTACATAACATTAGAGGTAATTGATTTTCAGATAACTCAAGGAGAAGAGGTTACATTTATATAGCTACATATTTTACTTTCTCGTCTTCAGTGAGTGGCGCGGTCACCCCATTTATCTATTCCCCCATTACAGCCGGTGCAGCCCTCAACGGCACGAGGTAAGCTATAACGGCTCGGATGATGCGATCGTAAAATTCCCCGGCGGAACCTTTGCTTTTCTCATTATTTTTATAGCTTACTTAGTTTATCACTTAGCCTAAGAAAAGTTAGCCTGGAAGAGCAGAAGAACTCATTCTGCAGAACTGGCACTTCTCATATTCACCCGGCAGACTCCACGTATTCACCCGGTGGAAATGGCGCGATCTTTAACGCCACAAACGGCACAGTCTTTAGCGCTATAAGTGGCGCTATCGGAGAACTTAAAAGATGTAAGTTCACAGCTCTAAAGTATAATATTACATTTGACGCGGTCAATCTTTATTACCACAATTAACTCACAGTTTATTCTTAACGCCAAACAATGGATATGAATATATTACTAATACTGATAGTACAGATGCACTTAAAAATGCTACAACTAGTGAATTAAATCTATTTGGAAAAATGTATCATGAAATATTTAATATACCCCAATGGCTACCACCCAATATTAAAGTGGATATAAAATTGACGCTTGCTCCATCTAATTTCATTTTAAGAAAGGAACTTCCTGCCAATCTTGATGTAACTCTCTCCCTCACCTCGGCAATACCACATTTACGAAAGCAGCAGGTTTTGAGTTCTCTTGCTATGGCATTGGAAAAACTGAGAGCCAGTGGAAATAATATTAAACTACTTGTTCCTCATACAATCACCAATCAACGTCATATTTTCATAGGGTCACGCACCTTCACCGACTCATCCTTTATCAGTAGCGACATTCCGTCAAAATTAGCATTGGCATTTATAAAAAGCGCTTGTGCAATAGGATCGTGGACTGGATGCCCACATAAATTTGAGATGTTTGGGCTTTCATCTCTTGTCTGCAAAGAAAATGGAATCCCACTCTACAATCTATCTTTTGATAAATCCTATAGGACATTGTATGAGTTGACCATGCAAACCCTAGATCATGATTCACAACTATTTTAAATTGGAATAACCGAAGAAATATTCACTAAAACACATGGAATCATTGTATTGGATTTTTCTGGCACCCAGGATATGAGTATAGTATGAACGGGGAGTGTGCGTTTAGAGTGTACATTCGCTGACCAATTAGCTGAGAGTCTTGCACTAATCTCGCTAAATCAATTTGAAACCTATTGGGAAATCATTCCCGAAGGCAGTGTTCTACTAAACCTTGCACCATGAACGCCAGTCAAAAAATCAATGTATTTAATATGGACCCCTACATGTCCAAATACAGATCCTATTGTCTGCCCTCGGACTTTCTTGGAAAAATTCAAAGTGTCAACAATACCCTAATCATTGTTAACAGCAGTCTGTCTACTGTGAATACTAGCCATTGGTTGTGCATCTTTTAAACAATGAAGACGATTGAATTTTTGATCCTCTCGGCCTACCCTATACATTCTACTCTCCACACATAAGCAAGTATATTGGGAGCAGTGGGAAAACTATTATTCAAAATCGAAAGAGAGTGCAGGATCTGACGACTAAAATTTGTGATTTCCATGCGCTACTATATTTCGTGTTCAGATGTCGCAGCTATACTTACAAGCAATTTCTCAACATTTATGTAGACAACCCACGTATGAACGACTTTATGGTGGAAAATATCCTCTCAGACCTTTATAATATTGATTTTAGTGCCCTAAGAGTAAAGTGCTTAAAAAATGTATTCGAATTTGTTTATTAATAAAGAAAAAATGTATATAACAATGTCTTTATTTTTCACTTTAGATTTCTTCTTCGGTGTATAGGCAACTGTCGAGAACCAATAATGCTGGTAGATCATTTGAATTCATTGTATATTGATCTTGATTAGCTGCAAAGTCAGGGTCACATTTTCTACAGTACAATGTAACTTCACTCTTGTCGTATCTCTTTGTATAGTCAATGATATTATTTGCATTCATATTGTGAAATTTACGTGTTTCAATCTGTCTATTTGAAGCAATATCACATACAGTGTTTTCAAATGGTGAATCACATTCGGTAACTGCCAAATAAAAATCACTAGGTTTATAGTCATAATAGGCAGTGTCGTCACAACGATGACGCAGAAACCAAATTGTCTTGTTACCCCAACAGTTGAATCGTAGACCTGATTCTTCCTCCCAAAATAATTTAAATCCACGACGATACCAATCTCGTAGAAATAAACTAAAATCACGTTTGGGGTTCTTTTCAATCATACCTGGGTAAGTATTCTCCCACGGATCACATTTGTCATAGTGGCAATTGGAGCATAGATGTCCTCTAAGGTGAGATTCACAAATCTCTTCAAGACGTGAATCACAGCCTTTAATTTGTACTGCATATCCTCTATGTAATTTACAGGGATTACATAATTTACACTTTTCATTATACTCATCAATAATTGTACAATTATCACATGATAACCAGCTGCCAAGAGTGTACATGCATAGTGGACGTGCATAGAACATTTTTTTGGTTTCCGTTGTCAACTCTCTCACAGCTAAAAAGAAACTGATCCACGTTCGATAAATTCAGAGGTGAATCGGAGAGGAGTAACTCTGTGACGTTACATAACCTCTTTTGAAGGGGGAGCCATCTACATAGAATCTATGGCAATGTTTTCAAAAGTATATCCACGATATTATTCTGCTTTGCTTCAATTAATATATCAATAAATTGAGTAAAAGCATTTGAGTCACGTCGTAAAAGCTTCATACAATAATCCAATGGGGGAGAGTCATTCCCCATTATATTGTCAAATTTCTCCTGTGAGAATATCTTCCGTTGAAGGGATAACTCGAGAAAATTGTCATCCAGAATCAAATGTTTTCCCATAATCACAACATTCGACCTAATTCTCTCTTTCTCAGATTTATTCATTTTTCAATCCTATCACCCTCACGGCTGACTCTAGACTAACCATGATTCGTTCTACTTTAAGAATATTCGATAATCTAACAAAAAGAAAGGGGACATTTTCGATTTTGAAACAATTTTATTGAGCGTGTATAATTACAAGAATAATTTATATTACGCATGTACAATTACCGATATAGCTTATTGTCATCTAAATGCTTCACCATTGCATTTAAAGCACTTTGAAGTCTATTCACATGTGCTATATCAATTTTTGGAGCGAAACATAATTGATCCTCCATTTTAAATTTGCTCAAAGATAACACATATCTTGTATATACTTAATCCCATTCAAGACAAAGCCGTGATCCTCTCGTGATTTCTACCGCAATGTTTGGTGCTCTTGTATCATTGCTACCAACTCCACTATCAACTTCTAATAGTGTAATCATTCCACTCATTATTGCAAATATATCCTAATAAACGAGTAAAGTCAAACTGTTCTCACTCCTTGAATTCTATTCTCACACTAATAGCAACTATAGCAAAAATCTTTCCTTACATTCACTGTGATCTAGTCCCGTTAGTGTTTCCGACTCCTATGATTGGCCTAGAAAGAGACACGTGATTTTTTTACCGTTAGACTCGCTTACCTGACAGTGATGTAAACCTCTGTCTGTATCAATCGGGCTTAGAAACATAAAACAAGTTGACCAACAAACAGAACATAACTATGAAACAACATCAAACCATATAACAAACAAACAATATAACCATCAAACCATATAACCATCAACAAACAGAACAATGAAACAACATCAAATCAGATAACCATCAAACAGTATAACCATCAAACCATATAACCAACAAACAATATAACCATTAAACCATATAATAATCAGACACTATTATCTGGCAATGATGTAAACTCCCGTCTATATTCTAAGTCCCTGATTGGACTAGAAAGAGACACGTGATCTTTTACCGCTAGACTTGTTATAGATGGCAGTAGAGGTACCCCCCTGGGCTGGCACTGTCATCCCTATTGTCAGCATTGATAAATAAATGAAACCAAAAACCTACAGAAATTGCAATAATTAACAGAGTCAAACTCAAAACAAGCAGAAATTAACATGAATAGAGCTCAAAACCCCTGTAACTTTTTAAGGCCAGAACAAAACTTGCACTTTACTGAAAAAAATACAAATGAATGTGCATGGTCAGTTTAATACACATGTACTGATATTTATCAAAATTATTTTTAACAAAAAATCTTTTGTTAAAAATGTTTGATTTATTAAAGTTTTAAAATTCAAAAAATTTAAATTTTTTCCAGTAATTTGAAAATTATGTTCTGGCCTTGGGAAGACATAGGGGTTTTGAGCCCTACTCATGTTAATTTCTTCTCATTTTGAGTTTGACTCGGTTGTTTATTGTACTGTTTGGTTTGGGTTTCATTTATTTACCGATGCTGACTTGGGGTAGTTTTACGCTTGGTAGATTATTTGATTTTATTTTTGCTCATTTTTGGTTTAATGAAGCTCTTTACTTTTCCATGAAAAACTTGTGTTGTGGAAAAAGTTTTCTTATTAATTTCTTTTGTTTTATATTGACGTAGTCATTTGAGGGAAAAGAGAAAATAATAGTTAAATCGTTTCGTTTTTTTAGACTTTATAGTTTGGCCTGCAATTTGTATGCTGGAGAAAATTTTGTACACTTACACTATTTTGATTTGGTTAAATTTTAAGAGCACAAGTTGTAATAAAAGTAGCCCTGAAAGTTTGAACATAACACCTTCAATCTTATTGGGATACTGCTGAGATGCCTTATTGGGAATTAGCATTAACACAGTGCATTTTGATTTAATCTTAAGGCAATATTTAGTTTTTAAACATGATGTGCAAGTTGCATACCTTTTGAGGGTTGACCTACGTAATAGCCCAAGAAATGCAGTTACAAGACCGTTGAACTATGGTGAACAGAATATATATCTTAAATTTTGATTGGAAGTGTTTGGAAAATTATGAGCTAAAGAGGAGGGCTGATTGCCCTCCAATCACTTTTTACTCTTAAAAAGGGTACATAACTTTGAATTTCAAACCAAATTAGCTCCTTCAAAATATCAATAATATTACTTGCTATGATAGAGCAGCGCTGCCTATGATATTACTTATATACCCTTTTAATGCTTGCATTCGTATAGTTTTTTTGTTTAATTGAAACTCCCCCTAAACGTTTCAACTTAATACCCGTAAGTGTCAGTAGTTACAGTAACCGTAGAAATAGTATATAAATTATACACATAGTGTCTTCTGACTAGTTCAAAATCTGTCACAATTTACCCTGAAAGGTCTAACTTAATAATGTAAGCCGTTATTGTAATATTGCTTTCTCACCCTATTTACAATCTATATGATCATAGTTTATTTTGATTTAGTTCAGCATCCTCCTTAATATTCCTTGAAAGCTTAACCTTAATACCCTTAGCTCGTGTAGTATAAATATTTGTAGGCATGAATATATATCGAGTTGGAGGTAATAGGCTTGAGATTGTCTGTGAAGGATTTCGACTCTTGTTGATAAAAGAGCATTGCCAAGTGCTGAAAACCATGTTGTGACCAAGATGGGCCCAGGATTACACAAAGCCTCCATTCATACTGAAGGTCCCAGGGACTTCTTGCTAACCAGTTCTAAGCTGGCTTAAGTAAGCACTTCGATGTAGAATTGAGAAGATATGTCATCCCCGTCCTGCACTTGTATCCGGAATCATCGCTTTTCCTGAGGCCAAAATAATTCCAATGACTTAAAGAACATGAAAGTTGGAACTTGGAATATTACGACGTTAAAAATGACTATCGTATCGACATATTGACTTAAAAATTCAAACGATTCGAACTGGACTTATTAGGAGTTTCAGAAATTCATATCCCAGTGGTAGACAGCATGAAATTAGGTGATGTAGAATTCGTTTACTCAGACAGGAAGGATGGGGTACATAGACAGCGAGTAGGACTCATGATGAGTAAGGAAGCTGCCAAGTCTTGTTGAGGCTGGGAAGGTATTAATAATAGAATATTAATTGCCAATTTTATGACTAAAACGTTCAGGGTATCAGTTATAATAGTATATGCCCCTGTTAATCCAACTGACGGAGATACTAGTGACTCAGATGAATTTTACTTACAGTTACAGTTACAGGAGAAATTAGACAGGGTCCCAGGTAGAATAAGATGTTTTTACTAGGAGATTTTAACGCCCAGGTCGGTAGAAATAGGGATAGATGGTATCCTAGCCTAGGTAAATTTGGTATAAGAAAAGAAAACAGTAATGAATACGGACTTTTGCAATTTTGTAGGTATAACAGTCTAGTTATAACCCACGTGGTGTTTGGTCATAAAATGGCTCATAAGTTAACATGGTATTCACGTGATGGTAAGACAGCAAACCTTAGTGATTATGTCATAGTAAACCGAAGACTGGCAGGATCAATATAAGATTCAAGAGTATATAGGAGTGCTGTTATTGATGTTAAAAGTAAAGATCACCATCTAGTAGTGTCTAGGTTTAACTTAAAGCTGAAATCTGGGAAGGGTAACTACCTCCCGGGAAGTTATAATGTTGGTAGGCCCCAGGATATGAAATGCGGATGAATGATGACAGATTGCCGAAGATTGTCCTTTTAGGCCAACCGTCTAGGTCTAAACGGAAAGCAGGTCGTCCTTGTCTGGAGTGAGAGGACGTCATAAAGAAAGATTTAAAAGAAATGGGTACTTCCTGGGAGGGTGTAAAAAGGGAGGCTTTAAATAGATTAGGATGGAGGAGGAGCATGCGTAGCTGTGTTGGCCTCTGGCGGCTTGGTGCTGCGGTGAGTTTTTAGTAGTAGCAGTAGAAAAAGTTGTAGTAGAAGAAGTTGCATTAGTAGCACTATGCACATAGTACCTTTTTTTTCAACATCCCCTTCAATGCACAATGCAATTTTAACGCCATCATCCGGTCCTGAAACATTCCTGATATGTCCTCTTGACAACCTATGTGAGCATAGTGTATTTTGATTTATTTCAATACAGCTACAATATCGCCCAAAATTTTTGCCTTAATACCCATAGATTTATTAGAAGTATTAGTAGCACCAGAATTTATGCATACCAGTATTTATGCACCAGTATTAGCTGTAGTAGCAGTAGCAGTTGCAGTAATAATAATAGTAGCAGTAATAGTAGCTGTAGGAGTAGAAGCAGTAGTACTATGATGCAAATATTGTTTTCTGGTTAGTTCAACATCCCGCACAACAAGCGTTGTAAGTTTTAGTTTCACATAAGAAACTGTTCCTATAATATTGCTGATATGCGCTTTTGACCACCTGCATAAGGATGGCAGGTTGTCATTGGTACAACAGAAATTTTCAGAAATATTCTCTTAAAATTTCACCTCTATACCCTTAGCCTTAATTGTAATAGTAGGCACAGCAGTAGTATAACTACTCAACTTAATACAATTAGCCATGGCTATGATATTGTCGATTTGTTCATTTTAATCTGTATAGTCGTATAGTTTTTCAAATTTTCATCTTAATTCCCTTAACATTACAAGGAGTTGCGGTAGAAGTTATAATTGGAGCAATAGTAATAGTAGTATTAGAACTAGTAAAATTTGCAATAGCAGTAATATTAGTAGCAGTGTGCGCATATTACCTTTTGGTCACTTGATCATCCCCTTTAAGTATTCTCTGAGAGTTCCAACTTAATACACAAACCAATTCTGAAGATACGCTATTTTGACAATCTAAATACATATAGTCTATTTTGTTAGTTCGAATTTGCCATCAATATTCTTCCAAATTTTACCTTGTTAGACTTAGCCTTAATAGTACTGTTGTCAAAGTAGTGTTGGTGGTAGTAAAAGTAGTTATAGTGCTAGTGTTGTATTAGCAGCAGTATTTTTAGCGGTAGTAGCATGTGCATATTGCAGTTTCGTTAGTTGAACATCACTTTCATGATGCCCCGGAAGTTTTATCTTGACACGTTAAGCCGTTTCAAAAATATTGTTAATGTGCGCTTTTGACGCCTTTTTCTCTCTAATACTCTAAAATTTATAAGTTGTTGCAATTGAAGTAGTAGTTGGAGTGGTGTAGTAGCAGTAGTCACATAAGAAAAGTAGCAGCGGTATTTGTGCTAGGAGTGACAAGCATATATTACCTTTTTTTGAATTGATCTTCCCCTATAAGTATTCTCCAAAAGATTCAACTTTATACCCAAACAGATTCTGGAGATAAGTCTTTTTGACAATCTACATGCGCATAGTGTGTTTTGATTTAGTTCAAATTCCTCCTCGATATTCTGCTGAATTTTCACCTTCATTCGGGTTGCCTTAATAGTGCATACTTATTAGTAGTAACAGTAGTAGCAGCAGTACTAATAACAGTAGTAATAGTTACATTTTGCCTTTTGGTCAACTGAAAATCCCACTCGTGATGCCCCTGAAGTTTCCTCTTGGTATGGTAAGCCGTTCCGAAATTATTGCTGATATGCCCGTATCAGCAATCTGTATACACAGAGTATGTTTAGATTTAGTTCAAATGTCCCCTCAACGTTTCCTCAGATGTTCTTTTCAATATCCTCAGCCTTAGTGGCACTCACTACAGAAGTATTAGTTTCAGTGATGGAAGTAGTAATTTTTCGTTTGGTAGCAGTTGAAGCAGCAGTAGTTGTAGTAGTAGTAGCATGCAAATATTTCCATTTTGGTCAATTGATTATCTCCCTTATCATTTCCTGAGAATTCAAAATTAATACAGCGTTTGTCCGGAAAGTAATAGGACTAATTTTCTTTCGCCACGACTGTACTTCGGAGCGTGTGCGCTCCGACTGGATTCTGTAGAGGGTTTTCCTAGCTAGCAAAAGCAAACGAGCTGCTGGGCAGTTGTCTCCCAGCACCTGGAGAGTCAGGTCAGGCACTATTGCGTGACGTTTTTTATGTGAGTGGTGCAAGCCAAAAATACTGCGTTCGTTAGAGCAGAGGTGCGCGATTAAATTAGGTGTGAAAATCGGTAAATCTGCAACAGAGACGTTTAATATGATTAAGTAGGCTTACCCAGATGTTGTTTTAGCAAGAAGTGGGGTGTTTCGGTGGCACCAGACCTTTTGGGAGGGCCGGGAAGAGCTCACCGATGCAGAACATGCTGGAAGACCTTTGACTTCGACAAAAACCGACAATGTGACTTGTGTGCGCAAAGTTTTGAACCCAAACCGTCGACTAAGTATTCGTTTCAATGCCCAAATGTTAAATTTACTGAAATCTGTCGTTCATAATATTGTGACGGTATATTTGAACATGCGGCAAGGTGTGTGCAAAGATGGTCCAAAAGTGCTCACTGACGACCAGAAATTGCAACAAGTGGAAGTGTGCCAAGAAAATTTGAACAAGTGTGAAAGAGACCCCCAAGTTTTGAATAACGTAATAACAAGTGACGAGTACTGGATCTTTGAGTTTGATCCCAAGACAAAGAGGCAGTCTTCCAAGTGGGTTCCGAGTGGGAGGTTAGCTTACTCAGTCAAACCACCAGAACCTGAGGGCATGGGTTATAAAAAGCGGAACATTTCAGGATTTTATGGAAGGGATGGTTCTTTAACTTTAGAGGAGGCTCTTTTTGTTGAAAATTGGAATTTCTAGTTCCATTTTAAGCGTCAAGTTCCTTTGTAAATGTTTTTTTTAAGTTCCTTTGTAAACGTATCTGATTGAAATTACGAGATAGCGATTTTGTTCAAAATAGTTCAAAGATTATATAATGATGCATCTAGGATTGACACAACCCCCCCCCCCCCCCAGTCCCCTGGAGATAGGGTTGTAAGTTATACCAGGAGGGCATATAAAGTTTTTATGGAATAGGCGGTCGCATAAAATCAGTGATTTGAGAGCAACCAGCATCCCCCCCCCTTCACGCTCGTCATTTCCCTTAACAACTCCAATAAAAACTTGGAGATAACAATTTTGTTCATCGTAGTTGAAGGGTCCGGAAATTATGTCTGTAAGGACGACCCCCCCCCCTGCAGCTGTCAGAGAAACGTTTGTGAGTTATGCCTTGAGGCCTATAAGGTTCTTATAGAAAGAGTGGTCGTATATGCTTTAGGGGGGACTCATTGGATTGGTAATAAGTAGTTCTAGCGCCTTTTTAAGAGTCAAAGTGATCAGAGTGCAGCCACCCCCCCCCCCCACACACACACACAAGCAAGTCGTGTTTTCCCGAGATGCATCCAAAATATATTTGGAGACATGCCTTTTATTCAAAATAGTCCAAATATAATATAACAAGGCCTTTGAGGTTGATACAAAATCAGAAGAGCCTAAGGGCGAGGGTTGTAAGTTATGCCCCAGGGACATTTGAGGTTGTTATAGAAAGAATGGCTGTATAAAATTTAGAGGTGGCTCATTTGCTTTAATTTGGAAGTTTTAGTTCCCTTTTAAGGGTCAATAGCAATGAAGGTCAACTAGCCGCCCCCCCCCCCCCTCAACTATCTCTCTTTTCACAAAATATATATTATTGAAATTGTGCGATGACAATTTTGTTAAAAATTGTCCAAAGGACACATAACAATGCCTCTAGGGTTGGAACATCCTCCAAGAGCCCTGGGGCAAGGGCTTTAAGTTTTGCTCTGTGAGTATATAAGATTCTAATGGAATGGGTGGTCGCATTAAATGCACATGGATCTCAAAACGTCAAACTCAAAACGAGCAGAAATTAATATAAGTAGGGTTCTAAAACCCTATGCTTTCTAAAAGCCAGAATATAATTTGTACTTTACTGAAAAAAATTCAAATGAATTTACTGAAAAAAAATGTGCATTGTCAGTTTAATATACATATGCTGATATTTATTCGTTGAAATCTTAATTAACTTTTGATTTCTTAAAGTTATGAAAAAGAAAACATTTAAAACAATTTTTTCAGTAAAGTACAAATTATATTCTGGCTTTTAGAAAGCATAGGGTTTTAGAACCCCACTTATAATAATCCCCGTAGTAGCATAATATTTGTAGGCAAGAATATATAATGAGTCGGAGGTAATAGGCTTGAGACTGTCTGTGCAGGATTTCGACTCTTGTTGATAGAAGAGCATCGCCAAGTGCTGAAAACCATGTTGTGACCAAGATGGGCCCAGGATTGCACAAAGCCTCCATTCATGGAGGTCCCAGGAACTTCTTGCAGTCCGGTTCTAAGCCGGCTTAAGCGCTTCGGTGTAGACTTGAGAAGATTTGTGATCCCCTTCCAGCACTGGTTTCCGGGATCATTGGTTTTCCTGAGGCGAAAATAATTTCAATGATTTAAAGAACATGAAAATTGGAACTTGGAATGTTACGACATTAAAAAATGACTATCTTATCGACATTTTGACTGACGAATTCAGACGATTCGAACTGGATTTATTAGGAGTTTCAGAAACTCATATCCCAGGGGTAGGAAGCATGAAATTAGGTGATATAGAATTTGTTTACTCGGGCAGGAAGGATGGGGTACATAGAAAGGGAGTAGGGCTGATGATGAATAAGGAAGCTGCTAAGTCTTGTTTAGGCTTGGAAGGTATTAATAATAGAATACTAATTGCTCATTTTATGACTAGAAAGTTCAGGGTATCAGTTATAGTAGTATACGCCCCTGTAGAACCGACTGACGGAAATACTAGTGACTCAGATGAATTTTACTTACATTTACAGGAGCAAATAGACAAGGTCCCAGGTAGAAATATGATGTTATTACTGGGAGATTTTAACGCCCAGGTTGGTAGAAATAGGGATAGATGGTATCCCAGCCTAGGTAAATTTGGTGTAGGAAAAGAAAACAGTAATGGATACAGACTTTTGCAATTTTGTAGGTATAGCAATCTAGTTATAACCAATACAGTGTTTGGTCATAAAATGGCTCATAAGTTAACATGGTATTCACGTGACGGTAAGACAGCAATCCTTATTGATTATATTATAGTAAACCGAAGACTGGCAGGATCAATACAAGATACTAGGGTATATAGGAGTGCTGTTATTGATGTTAAAAGTAAAGATCACCATCTAGTAGTGTCAAGGGTTAATTTAAAGCTGAAATATCGGAAGGGTAACTACCTCCCGGGAAGTTATGATGTTGGTAGACTCCAAGATGAGAATTTGAGAGAAACTTTCCAGGAACAGTTGAATACTAAACTTAAGAGTTTAAAATTTGATAATGTGGAGGATGGTTGGAATAATTTTAGAAAAATAATTTGTGAAGTTGCGGAAGGTGTATTAGGGAAGAAAGCTAGAACTGCAGCTAAGAATATTAGTGAAAAAGCTTTATGTTTAATAGAAAGGAGAAAGGACTTGTACAAGAATTATCTGAGTGATAGATCGTATGAAAACAAAAGAAATGTAAAGAAAGTGGAGAAAGCATTCAAATATGAACTAAGGAGGTGTGAAGTGGAGGCCATGGATAAAGTTGCCGAGGATCTGGAAGATGCGGCTAGACGGCATAATAGTAAAATATTGTACTGGCACGTTAACAAATTGAGAGGGAGTAGTCAATCCGGACTTGTCCCAGTTAAAGATAGGAATGGGGTCGCAATTAGCGATAAGGAAAAAACTAAAGAGAGATGGGCCGTACATTTTGAGAACTTGCTTAACCGAGATAGAGTTGCAAGAAAAAATATAGAGGAAAAAGAAAAAGTTTGTGATACCTTGGATGTGAAGGAAGATTAGTTTTGTGAGGAGGAATTAGCAACAGCACTAAAAGGATTAAAGAATAATAAGGCTCCAGGTGCTGATAGGGTGGTAAATGAGTTTCTTAAATATTGTGGCTCTGAGGTTAGAAATAAATTATTGAAGATTATGAATATGATTTTTGAAAAAGGGAAAGTACCTAACGATTTAAGGAAAACCTTAATTAAGCCACTTTATAAGAAAGGTGATAAAAGTGAGAGTGGTAATTATCGAGGCATTAGTCTGGTCTCTGTAGGTAGCAAATTACTTAGTAATATGATACTTTTTAGACTGAGAGATGCCGTAGACAAAGTTTTAAGAGAAGAGCAGTGCGGTTTTAGAAAAGGTAGAGGATATGTCAACCAAATTTTCACTCTTAGGCTAATAATTGAGAAGTGCCTGAGTTTTCAAACACCTTTGGTTCTCAGTTTTATAGATTATGAGCAAGGGTTCGACTCTGTTGATAGAAGAGCTTTAGTAAAGGTTTTATCCTTGTACGGTATACCAGACAAATACATTAAAGTGATTAGTGCTATGTACGAGAATAACACTGCTGCGGTTAAGGTAGGAAATGAGGTTAGCAGCTGGTTTTGTATTAAATTAGGAGTTAAGCAGGGTTGTGTTCTATCGCCCTTTATATGGTTTATTTTGATGGACTTTGTTTTAAGGAGCACAGGAAAGGCAATGGGAGACCACGGAGTCAAATGGGGAGGAAAAAGTCTCCTGGACTTGGATTATGCTGATGATTTAAGCATCCTAGATGAAAGTGTGAGCAAAATGAATGAAGTTTTAGAGGTTTTGTGAGTTCAGGGTGCTAGAATTGGTTTGAAAAGTAATGTTAGGAAGACTAAGTCACTAAGGCTAGGAATAAGTGTAGATGAAAAGGTGACGTTGGGTAATGAAAAGATTGATCAGGTGGGGAGCTTCACTTACCTTGGTAGTATTATTAGTAAAGATGATGGGAACAGTGAAGATGTTAAAAATAGAATAGCCAAGGCTCAGGGTGTTTTTTCACAGTTAAAAAAAGTCTGGAAGAATAGGAAGATAAGTCTGCAAACCAAGATTAGAATATTAGAAGCTACAGTGATGACAGTGGTCAAATATGGTTCTGAAGCATGGACGCTCGGAAAAGCATATGAAGATTTGCTAGATGTTTTCCAGAGAAATTGCTTAAGGATTGTTCTGGGTACCCGGCTGACTGACCGTATTTCAAACAATAGGCTATACGAAAAATGTGGTTCAATACCGCTCTCTAGGGCTATAATGAAAGAAAGGTTGAGGTGGTTAGGGCACGTTGTGCAGATGAAGGATGACAGATTGCGGAAGATTGTTCTTTTCGGCCAACCATCTAGGGCTAAACGGAAAGCAGGTCGTCCCCGTCTGGGGTGGGAGGACGTCATAAAGAAAGATTTAAAGGAAATGGGAACTTCATGGGCGGGTGTAGAAAGGGAGGCTTCGAATAGATTTGGATGGAGGAGGAGCGTACGTAGCTATGTTGGCCTCAGGCAGCTTGGTGCTGCGGTGAGTTGTTAGTAGTAATAGTTGTATAATAATTTCCTGACCCTTGTCCTGAGTCTGTGGGGGATTGTCATCCTTAAAGACAAAATTTCCAGAACTTTCAACTACCTTGACAAAAAATGGCTATCCAAAAATTTTGGTTTGATGTGTTTGGGAAAATTGTTGGCGTGAGAGTGGGGTTAGTTGCCCCCCAATCACTTTCGACTTTTAAAAAGTGCACTAGCCCGTTCAATTTCCAATTGAGTGAGCCCCTTTTGAAGTTTCTACGACAACGCTATCTATAAAAACCTTATATAGCCCCAGGCATAACTTAAAACCATTGTCCTTAGGGGTGTAGGGGGTTTTTAAACTCAAAGACATAATTTCCAGATTTTTCAACAACGTTGAACAAAATAGCTATCTAAAAATTTTGATTGGATGTGTTTCGTGAAATAGTGGGTGCAAAAGGCAGGTTAGTTGCCCTCCAGTCACTTTGACTATTAAAAAGGGCACTAGCCCTTTTAATTTCCAACTAAATGAGCCCTTTTTGAAATTTCTATTACAGCAGTTTCTACAAAAAACCTTATATGCACCAAGGGCATAACTTGCAACCCTTGCCATGAGGTTTGTGGAGGGGGAAGGGGGGGGGGGTTGTCATCCTCAAAGACCTAATTTCCAGAGCTTTAAACTACGTTGAAAAAAATGGCTATCTCAAATTTTGATTGGAAGTGTTTGGGGAAATGATGGGCGTGAGAGGGGGTTAGTTGCCCTCCAATCCCTTTCTAATATTAAAAAGTGCACTAGTCCTTTCTATTTCCAACCGAATGAGCCATTTTTGAAGATTCTGTGACAACCCTTTCTATAAAAACCTGATATGCCCCCAGGGCATAACTTACAACCCTTATTCTTAGTGGTCTTAGGGTGGGGGGGGGATTGTCAACCTCAAAGACATAATTTCCAGAAATGTCAACTACGTTGAAGAAAATGGGTATCTCAAAATTTTTATTGGATGTGTTTGAGGGAATGGTAGGCGCGAGAGGCGGGTTAGTTACCCTCCAATCACTTTCGACTATTAAAAAGGGCGCTAAACCTTTCAATTTCCAATTGAATGAGCCCTTTTTGAAGTTTCTTCAACACTGCCTCTATTAGAACCTTAATTGTCTTCAGGGAAAGACTTATAACGCTTGCCCTGAAGGGTTTGGGGGTTTGTCATCCTCAAAGACATAATTTCCAGAACTTTCAACTACCTTGAAAAATATGGCTATCAAGAAATTTTGATTTGATATGTTGTGGGAAATGGTGCCCTACGAGGCTATTGACGAGGCTATGAAAATGTTTGATCAGATGTCAATAAATAACACCGGAGCCCAAGAAAGTAAAAAATATGAAAGGGGACAGAAGAGGATGAACTTTGAGGAACCTAATCGTGAACCAAAAAGGCACGAGGAAGGCCAAACCTTCCCACCATGGACTGACCCCTCCCCATTTGACGACAAGTCCCATGGTATTAGATCCTTAATGACCTGGAATACCAAGAACTATGGACACCCACCTCCTCCTCCCGAGGAAAATTACAGAGCAAATGGTAGCAGGTCAAGAATATATAGAAATAGGTATAGACCCCATTAGGAAGGGAAAATTACCAAGCAATATAGGAAAAGATTCAATTGCTATTATTGTGGCAACCAAATCACTATGCGGCAGATTGCTGGCATAAAATACCCAAAGAAGGCCAGCCGTACAAGACAAAACACCAGATCAGAACGCAGGGGGGCAGAAATTTAGGAAGGCAGGGAACAAATAATACTTGGCAAACACCTAATAATATTCCTGAATTTAGTCCTAGGAGGCAAACGGTTAACAATACCCAGGGTCAAAGTAGCAACGCTGAAGATAACTGGGATAATCCCAGAAACTTTTTGGCCATACAGTGGGCATTTAAACGGAGAAACCAGCCTGTAATGGTCGACAGAGCTGTTTCCTTACAAAGACCCCTATATAGTTTAGAATGTTGCGATACAAAAGCAAATAATAATAGTCTACCGATTCTGCGTTGTTTTAAAATTGAGTGTTTTCAAAATTGACCATGTTTACTAGATACAGGTGCATCTAAATCATTAATTCGAGAGGAAGTTTTTAAGAGGTTTCCTCCTAGTGTCAAAAATTGCGTAAGCAGATGCCATAATACCCTGACATCAGTGACAGGGCACAGGCTGACAATCGTGGGAGAATATCCATTAAAATTTAGTACAGGAGATAAACAAATAACAGTAACAGTAATAATATGCAAGCAAGTACCATTTCCTTGTATTCTAGGAGTAGATGCCATCAGAAAATATGGGATCGTATGGGAACCCATATCCGATACAATAACCATAAACCAGGCAAATGAAAATAATAGGCAAATTTGCGTAACAACAGATAACGAAAGTGACGATTCGAATTATAACCTAAAAACAAGCGGAAAAATCACAATAGAAAAGGGAACGACAGCTCAAGTTCTAGCGACATTAAATGCAAAAGAAGGAAAGGTTAAAACAATAGATGCCATGATAGGAGGATACACAATAAAAGAATACCCAATGATTTTCGTGGAAAATCAAGTTATAAAAATTGAAAATGGTATAACATACTTAAAACTATCAAATCTAAGTAATAATAAAATAAAGCTGAACCAGATAGAACTTGGATCAGTGGAAAAGATTTCAAATTCAGAAATAAAATCTATAACCAGTCCAGAATTAAGCGTAAACTTCACTAGCCACGAACATTTATCCTCATTAAAACCGCAACAACAAGAAAAGTATGGAATGTCGAAAATGGATTTTTTGCAACAATTTGATTTAAAACATTTACCGGAAAACGTAAAAACTAGGGTGGAAAATATTCTTTGGGATTTCAAATGGACTTTTGCAAGACACAAAGCGGATTACGGATTAACTCACTTAATCACGCACAAGATATCCACAGAGGGCCCTCCAATCAAAAAGTCACCGTTTAAAACACCTTATCATTTAAAACCATGGCTAGAAAGCCAAAGAAAAGAAATGGAAGATCAGGGAATAATTAAAGAAAGTGTTAGCGATTGGTGTTTTCCACTAGTAATAGTCAGGAAAAAAGATAACACCTGGAGATTATGTATAGACTTTAGAGCACTAAATGCCGTCACGGTTAAGAACGTGATGAAGTTACCAAGAATTGGTACGATTTTAGATTCGCTAGGAGGTACAAAATATTACACTAGTTTTGACTTAATGGCAGGATATTGGCAAATCGCTTTAGATGCAGAAACAAAGCATAAAGCTACAGTAGTCTTAGACGATGGAAGAACATTCACATTTGAACGTATGCCTTTTGACTTATCATTTAGTCCAAATTGTTTTAGTCGACTAATGAATTTGGTGTTAAAAGATAACGAACCAGGAAGGAAAAAAGATACCTTGGCTTATTTAGATGATGTAATTCTGTTTAATGAAAACCTGGAAGACCACTTGGTTGGACTTAGAAAATACTGGAAAAGTTTGAAAAAGCAGGCTTAAAATTAAAACCAGAAAAGTTAAAAATAGTAGTACCAAAATTAGTTTTCCTTAGACACCTGATAAACCAAGGTACTATTTCACCAAATCATGAAAAATTTACAGTCATAGAAAATTTACAGCCTCCTAAAGATCAAAAAAGCTGCAGATCAATTTGTGGTTTGTTAAGCTATTTCAGACGATATGTTAAAAATTATTCAACATTAGCGCAACCTTTGACAAACCTTTTGAAAAAATCAGGTAAATTCGAATGTCCAGCGGACGCAAAACAAGCGCTAAATGAAATAAATAGGCAATTATTACCGGCACCAATAGTTAAACGACCAGATTTGTCACAAGATTTCTGTTTGCAAACAGATGCTTCGGGGTACGGTATAGGAGCCATATTATTGAACATAAATTCTGAAGGAGTAGAATCAATAGTCCAATACGCAAGCAGGTCACTGTCGGAGGCAGAAAGAAAATATTCGACAGTTCAGAGGGAATGTTTGGCAGTTGTAGTTTTTACAGAATATTTTCGGCAATTTTTACTTGGAAAAAAATTCATTTTACGCGTAGACTAGAAATCATTAATTTGGCTACATACGATGCAAAATACTTCAGCCCGGCTGACACGGTGGATACTACGTCTACAAGCATATTCATATACCCCAATATATGTAAAGGACCGTACAAACATTTTACCAGACTATTTGTCACGAAATCCAGATACGGAAGGAAATTTGATAACAACCATCCAGAACGAACTGGAAGGGCTACAAATACTATCTAATGAAAATATTTCGAATCATCAAGATAAAGATGATTTTTGTTTAGCGATGAAATCCTTTTTATCAAAAGTAATGGAACTGCCAGAGCACTTTAAACATTTTTTAAAGGACTTAGATAATTTCGATCTTGACGAAAGTAAACATCTTTTGGTAAGATATCATATACCATCGCAAGAATATAGAAAAAATGGCTTTAAAATTATTCCAGTAATTCCAAAAAACACTGGAAGGAGATATTTTACAGATGGCACATGCAACGCTTGGCTGTCACATGAGAGAAGCAAAAACTATGGGGAGGCTAAAAGGAAATATTTATTTTCCAAAAATGTACTCAAAAGTAAAAGCTTTCATACAAAGCTGCGAAGAGTGTGCCAAACAAAAGTCACCACCAAAGACCCCTAGGGCCGAATTAGGTCTCTACCCCAACCCTTCAGGGGTAGGAGAACTTATGTCCATAGACTCTTGGGGAACCGGAGGAAGTTTACCAGTTTCCAGGAAAGGAAACAGGTGCTTATTAACCATAGTCGACCATTTTAACTCATATTTATACGCTTTTCCAATTAAAGATGAAAAGACAAAAACCATTGCGAAAGTTTTTGTCAATCGCCTATTTCTGGAACACGGAATTTTTCCTAGAGTTTTACTTAGCGACAATGGGCCATGTTTTAGAGCCTAATTATTAGACGAAATTACAGAATATCTGGATGTTAAACGATGGTTTATATCGTCTTATATGGCCACAGCTAATGGGAAAGTTGAACGTAAACATAGGGAATTAGCTTACATGCTGGGAATACATGCAAGAGTTGAAAATGAAAATTGGGATGAACATTTACCATTTGTAGCCTTTGCAATAAATACGGCTTTTTCACGTTCCTTAAAAGAAACGCCATTTTTTTTGCAACATCTAAGAGATCCCAGAATTTGTTCAGATGAAATACAAAATGATAGAATATATTACAACCTAGACCAATATAAGCAAGAAATGGTGATGCGAATGAAAAAAGCTATGGAACAAGTTAAAGATAATCTGGAAGATGCGAAAACAGAACAAAAAGAAAAATATAACCTAACAAGCAAAAATAAAACAAATTACTGTTTAGGAGACTTGGTTTATGTATATAAAACAAACCTGGAAGGGACAAAAAAGTTAAAACCGAAATGGGATGGGCCCTGCAGAATTGTAAAGATTCTACCAAATAACTTAACATATGTTGTAAAACATCAGTATAAGGAAAAAGAAGTAGTATACCACAATAGAATGAAGAGCTGATATTTTTCAAAACCGTGGAAAACAGAGCCTATTCTTTCAGACGGAGAAATAGAGGAAACAATTTCACCAGTATATATTAGAAGACCATATGCATTTTATGACCTTTTTAATGACCACAAAAGTTGGAAGGAGTAGAAGGAATATTTAGCCCAGTCTTGGCTACAAACTCTCCACAACAAACAAGAGAAAAGGGGAAATATTCGATGCTCATCAGATACTAGCGATGAAGAAAATCAAACACAACATAAGGGTTTCAAATGTGATAGACCAAGGGTAAAATCCACAGAGGAAGACAAATTGGAAGGACCCAATTAATTATCTGATTTTT
Source organism: Artemia sinica (assembly GCA_027921565.1). Classification (NCBI taxonomy): domain Eukaryota; kingdom Metazoa; phylum Arthropoda; class Branchiopoda; order Anostraca; family Artemiidae; genus Artemia; species Artemia sinica. The sequence goes on along the minus strand of CM051258.1, from coordinate 1,478,685 downwards.
ATACACTAGACTCACCTACAGTCTTAATGCAAAAATGGCTTATGGAACAAACGCCATCTACCAGACGCGAGCTAACAGAATGTGACACTGATAATTCTTCTACAGAAACTGATATCACTAAACCTGGGCCATCATTAAGAAAACCCTCTTTAAGAGAGAAATTATGGAGAAAAGTAAAGAAACCAGAGGGGCAGCAACAAGTTCCTTTGTCAGCAGCACAAGTAGCTAAAACACTTATGAAAAAGACCAAACATCAGGAGAAACAAAGGTTAAAGATATTTGACGAGGCAACAAAACCACGCTCGAACTCAGAGCCTTGTAAACCACAATATAGAGACCACGGAAAAACTTGCAAATATTATAAAGAAGAAAAGCAAAAATTTGGAGTCCAAAATTCGGACCAGGAAACAGAGAAAGGCAGAACGAGCGTAGCCCCCAGCAGATTAATATTTGAATAAAACAATTATAACGGAAAAAAATAATAAATAAAAATAAAACGAGTAAAAAGCCTCTAAAGAAATATCTATATTTTCTTTTTTTATCGGTATGTAAATAACATCATGTAACTTTTATCACGTAACAGGCCCCGCAACTTTTAAATAGGTTTAGTGAAACTAATTGAATTATACATATTTAGAATCAGCTTTAGAAGGCGATTCTTTTGATATGTATATTGGAAAAACATATTATGGGGGAATAATTAAAAAAAAATTGTTTTTGAAGAATTTTAAAATTATTATAATGGGAAAAAACAGCAAGAGTTTACATTAAGTGCACTACATGTACAAGCTAGCTGTAATCTTATTATAAATAGTAGAAGATATAATAAATTAAGCACTTACCAATAAGGACGGTGTATATAAACAAGAAGCCGTAGATAAAATGGGTCACAATTTAAAAAGTATAGCGCCGTGTAAAACAAAGTTTTCTCGGAAATAATTAATTTCTCATATTAAATAAATTCACAACACACCATTAACATAAATAACAGGACGAGGACATTGCAGGTGAAAAACACCAATGACATGACCGTTGGCATTTAAAAACGAAAACTGCTAAGCGCCTTGTCATTGGGGGGGATCCACCGAGCTAACCAAATTGATATTAGAAATATCGGTCAAACTGGAGAAGGTTTGGGACTGAATGCTCGTGTAAAATCCTCCATGCTAAAATAAATAGCATGAGAAAAGCTTTTACACGGGCACTAAACCCATAAACTTGTAGAACAGGGTAATAGTCAAAATATCACGGAAGGGACAAATTGCACTCACTGACTGTATAAAACTAAGGCGTAAATTAAACTGAGGATAGTACCAGACTCGAAAAATATAAAAGATTATAGGGAAACCACATAACCCCTATCTCTAAACAACTTATGGCACGAAATAGGCACTAATTTTTGGTGAAATACCACAGACAATGAATATGTGTCTGCGATGAAAACCACACAATTTTGTGGAAATCAGGATATCGTAAAATCGTACATTTTTATGAATAAATGAGAACTAGCAAATGCGGGGCAAAACTTAATTAAAAATGTTCTAAAATCAGCTGGAAAAAAATACAGTACTTTCTAACACTTTTGGACAGAAAAATTTGGATAATGTCAAAAAAAATACAGGTTGCAAAAATTAGACACCCACCCACCTTTTAAAAATATGGAGATAAAGAATTTGACCGTAGAATGGCAATCAGCATAAAAACTTGTTAAGGTTTTTGAAAAATACGTGAAATATATAAATATAGGTTTAAAAAAAGATCTATTTTACTGAAAAAGCGGAAAAAGACTTGAAAAAAACCTTAGGCTTCATTGAAATAACGAATCAAAAAAAAAGAGAAAAGGGTTCAAATAGAAAATATATCCAAACGAAATTAAAAGGAAAAGAAACTGAATGGAGTCAGTTAAACTCTGTTATACGCACTTATTGAACTTGCCGAAAGAAACTAGTACGAAAAATGTACTAAATAAGTACAACATGAGTAGCATTAATACTACAGAGCTGTGTACCATGATTACTGTGTGTTATGTGTGTTACAAATTACTGTGTGCCATGAAGGCCAGGTATTTTTTCTGCAGAAGGGCCACTTTTCTGATAAACGAATAGCCCAAGAGAAAATTGTGGCAACAAATCAAAAAGTGTGGCAATACCATAAATAATTGATTATTGTGTGTGCAGGTTCATAATAGTCATTTTAGCTGTAGCCCAGGACAAGAGGACCTGGAAACGTCATAAGGAGCTACCAGAAGGCAGTCCTGGTAAGCAAACCTTCAGAGTACAGGCAAGAGTCATTTCGTAATGGCATAAGAGGTATAAGCTGAACAGCTAAAATTTTTTAACTTATCGGATCCAAGCTGTAAATGAAGCTTTAACCCAAAAGGACATTAAAGCTGAAAAAAAGAGAGATTACAGACAAAAACATTATAAAACTGTCTCAAGTACCTAGAAATTCGAAAAGAATTGAAAAGCTCAAAAGTCTGAATAAACAAACAGGCATGCAGTAAGCTAATGACAGTTAATGATACAAGTGGGTTCGAAATAGAACCCAAGTGGTAAAACAAAGATAAGAAAATGTATATAGTCGTATACGGAAAAGATATATAAATTTGTATTAATGTAATTGGGAAAATATATACAATTATAAATGTATTTTGAAAACTTTTATAAATATGGAATTGTTATCGTCAAAAAAAAAAATTATAGAAATGTAAATAGCAAAGTCATGTTATATGAACTATTTCCAAGCCCTTATATAGAGGCTAATCAAAGTTATCAGTTATAGTACATAAATCTATTTGTTGGAGTTGCTTTTGTTTTGTAAATATTTTAATTGCAGTAAGGACTTATCATATAAAAGTCTTGACGAACTTATTTAAAAGTTGTACAAAAAATAAATATTGCAGTGATTAAATAAATTATTAGAGTACATAATTATTATTTGTTTTTAACAATTAAGTATCAGCATAACTTCGGTTAATATAAATATATAAATATATTTATATGTATATAACCTAAACTATCCATGTAAATATAGTGATTTAATATGTTGAGTATTTGTGTTTTTTTATTTTTATATCATTCAAAAAGTATTCTACATTAATACTTCATAAGCAATTCATAAAACACTAATTGGAATTAATTCCAATGCTAGTCTATACCGTGTTTTATTTTTTTAAAATGCTTTAAGTTTTAAGCAATAGTTAAATATCCTATCGAGTTTTGCGAATTAAAAAGAATACTTGTGTAAGCTATTACACAATGCTTGTATATATATACTATATTTTTATTTACTTTAAGTTTTAACTAGTGATTTAATGTATATGTAAAGGTTTGACTTCGAGTCAACGTATAAATATTTTTATTGTGAAACAATCCGTTCAGTGATTAATAATTATATATTAAGAGTAAAAAAAGGAGAAAGTAATTAAAAATAATTAACTTTCGTAAAAAAAAGAATGCAGTGATATATACAAATTTTGAGTGTTTCTTTTTACTACATATAGGTAACAAATTGTGCTTTATGTGTATACTAATGTGAATATTTATTTTAGATACAGCCTTAGATTTTTTTGGAAATCAAATTTTTCGTAACATCCTTTAGGATCCATTTTTTTCAATCATAGTTTGAGAAATTTTTGGAAAGTAACAAATTTTGAAGCCATTTCAAATGTATCCTGATACTCTCATCTCATACCATCAGAAACCAAACCATACTTGATCAACTGATATTTTGGAAAATATAGCAGTATTACAGACTTTACTACAAGTTTATCAGAAAGTGAGATAAAATCAGAACTTAATTTAGGCCTAGAGAATGTACTACATAGCCCAAATGGCTTATGTTATTGAAATATGTAAAAATGCTTTGTGCTGGAAAAATATGTGAAAATTTAAAAAATCAAAAATGTTATGTGTAATTTACCCAAGGCATTTCTAAAACGAAAAATAAACGGTATATCAACCACACCACACAGATAAATTAAATTATTAATGGGAATTAAATTTAAACTCAAATAATTCATAAGGTTTTCTAATATAACTTGAAATCTAATTTAAGCAGAACCAATAATATAATTCTTAAGCAACTTAGGGTCAAGTTAAAACAGAAGATGCATATGAAGAAGGGTAAAAAGAGTATTTTTCTGTCCCAGAGACAGAGAAAAAGAGAAACAAGGATGATTTTCAAATTGAAATCCTTCGACAAAAAAAGAACTTGGCCTATATTGGACCAGAAACATGACCCTAAGGAAACCCATTGAGGGTATATGCACATAATGACCCAAAGATGGCAGCGTAATAGCTGTAAACAAAATTAAGTTATTTTAAAAGTAAAATATTGAGAATTGGGACAATTCTTCTTTAAATGGGTAGTATTGTGCTAAACCTTTCTAATTTAGTTAATTATTAATTTAGTAAAAATATATCAGACGCAAATACAAAGTTTAGACATACCACTTTTTATTAAGATAAGGAACATATCCTGCCAAGTTTTTGTTTAACGGGAAATTGAGAAATTACCACTTCCTTGCTATTACGTGGGTTGGTTAAAGGAAGGTGTGGTTGATAAAAATGTATAAAAGATACATTTTATCGGAAGGGGTAAACTGATACTAACTTTATGCCGGACTGACCTCTGGACCGTTGTTTTTAGAAATACCTTGGAATTTTGTCTTATCATTGTAAGTGTCTAAGTATCTTATTATATATTATTGTAGTTTCTGAGACTTGTGGTCTACTTGGGACAGTCAGTTCCAGTAGAATATCTATATCTGGAATTATTATATGTTAATTGAATAAAAGTATTGTATTTTAGACAACCTCTCGACGATCTACCTTTAGCCCCTCGAACATACCCAGTCGGTACTCCTCATTATTTCGGTCATAGCCTAAGGCACGCTACCAAAGTTTAGTTACCTTAGGGCCATAGTTTATCTCCCCTATAAAGGGAGAATAAAGGCATCTACGACTACAACCCCCAAATACCATAAAATACAATTTACAACAGTACCGTTGAGCCGAATCGGTCCTTACTTTGAGTTTATTACCAGGAGCTGTAAAGCTTTTAGCACTTTTAAAAAGATTCCCATTCATACTAAACAGTCTCTGTGTTTCAGTTGCCGTTATTAAAAAATTGGGACAAATAGTCAAACTTTAGCTTAAAGAGCAACGTGCTGAGGAGGGGCAGCCCTTCATATAAAGAATAATTTTTGTTTGTTCTAAGTTTTAATGTTGCTTTTTACTTTGAATTAAAAGAATTTTTTTTTATTTAATTTATGACTTTTTTTCAAATAATACCAGTAAATCTGACTCACACTCCACGTAATATTCCCCCCCTAACCAGAAAATCTTCTGGGTGAAATTTCATTCCACGTAAAGCTCAAATTCACTCCAGACAGTACCATTCTAAGTAAAAATTAACTCCATAAAATTTCTTGCGAACGATTCAGCCTGAAAAATTCTCCTTTGCATACTCTCATTTGAAAAAGACTTTAATTTATAATCGGTTTCTCGATCATTCCGGTAATGCCCCCTCCCATGGAAAATTTTTCCGGAAATAAAAAAACACGGGAAATAGCCTTGGGATATTACCCCTGAAAAATCTTCTTTTGCAATATTGAGTTGTCAAAGAGAATGTAAGACAATTAAAAAAAATTATCTTAATTCTGTTAAATCTTCCAAGTGCAAAATGTACCGCGATGAAATTCATCCCCCCAACCGAGAATTTCCCTCTCTGGGGAAGATTCTTCCTATGAAAATCCACCCCAAGCACAAAATTTCGCTGCCCTCCTCCTAAAAAATGTCTATATACTCTCCGATAACAAATGCTCTACTTAAACAATGGCTAGATTTCTTAACTTATAGAACTCTCTCCACGGACTCTGAGAGTCATTTCAAACAGTTCGTGGTAACGAACTGTAAGTAAGGAGCGACCCGGCTCAATGGTAACCGAAACTCTAAAAAATGGAATTTTTATACCAATAGATACATCAAAAGAATCAAATTTGAATTCTAATTTCAAATATATAAGTTTCGTCAAATTTAATCTTACTCATCAAAAGTTACGCGCCTGAGAATATTTGGCTGATTTTCGAAAAAAAGGGGAAAGACCCCCTAAAAGCTATAGAACCTTAATGAAAATTACACCATCATATTCAGCGCATCAGAGAATTCTACTGTAGAGGTTTCAAGCTCCTATCTACAAAAATGTGAAATTTTCGATTTTTTGCCAGAAGAAAGATCACGGATGCATGTTTATTTGTTTTTTTTTCTTTTTTTCTTTTCCCCAGGGGTAATCGTATTGATCCAGTGGTCCTAGAATATTATAGGACGGCTCATTGGAACGGAAATTACAAGGTCTAGTGCCCTTTTTAAGTGACAACAAAAATGGAGGGCAACTAGGCACCCTCCCACGCTAATTTTTGCCCAGAGTCACCCAATTAATATTTTGAGATAGCATTTTTGGTAAGCATAGTTGAAAATCTAATAAATATGTCTTTTAGGATGACTTAATCCCCCAGAGTTCCCACTGAAAGGGCTGCAAGTTATGAACTTTGTCCATTGCTTACATATTGTATTGGTTATTGGGAAGTATACAGACATTTTCAGGAAGGATTTTTTTCTGGTTGGGGGGGGAGGCTGGAGAAGGGGGTTACTCGGGAGAATATTTCCGTGGAGGATGTTTCTTTGGGTAAGGGACATTTCTATGAAGGGGGTGCTGGATTTCCAAGCATTATTTAAAAACGATCAGAAATTAAAGTAAAAAAACAGGTTTTTTCAACTGAAAGTAAGAAGCAACATTAGAACTTAAAACGAACAGAAATTATTACGTATATGAGGGGGTTCTCCCCCAAGTCAATACCTCGCTCTTTACGCTACAGTTGTTTTTAGTGCTTTCAAAAGAGCTATCTATTCTAATCTAACGGCCTTTGTGATTCAGGGGTTTGTGAATTAAATTTTTTGTAACTTTTAACGAAAAGAGCGTGGTATCAAACAGTTCGTGGTAACGAACTGTAAGTAAGGAGCGACCCGGCTCAATGGTAACCGAAACTCTAGAAAACGGTATTTTGATACAAATAAATACATCAAAAGAATCACATTTTAATGCTGATTTCAAATATATAAGTTTCATCAAGTTTAATATTACCCATCAAAAGTTACGTGCCTGAGAAAATTTGGCTGATTGGAAAGACCCCCTAAAAGTTATAGAACCTTAAAGAAAATCACACCATCATATTCCGCATATCAGAGAACCCTACTGTAGAGGTTTCAAGCTCCCATCTACAAAAATGTGGAATTTTGCATTTTTTGCCAGAAGAAAGATCACGGGTGCGTGTTTATTTGTTTGTTTGTTTGTTTTTTTTTTTTTTCCCAGGGGTGATCGTATCGAACCAGTTGTCCTAGAATATCGTGGAAGGGCTCATTGGAATGGAAATTGAAAGTTCTAGTGCCCTTTTTAAGTGACCAAAAAAATGGAGGGCAACTAGGCCCCCTCCCACGCTCATTTTTTTCCCAAAGTCACCTGATCAAAATTTTGAGATAGCCATTTTGTTCAGCATGTTCGAAAATATTATAAGTATTTCTTTTAGGATGACTTAATCCCCCGAACTTCCCGGGGGGAGGGCTGAAAGTTATGAACTTTACCCAATGTTAACATATAGTATTGGTTATTTGGAAGTATACAGACATTTTCAGGGGAGATTTTTCCTGGTAGTGGGGGGGGGGGGGTGGGTCAGGGGTTATGTGGGAGGATCTTTCCATGAAGGAAGTTTTCATGGGGGAAGGGACATTGCTATGAAGGGGACGCCGGACTTCCCAGCATTATTTAAAAAAGATCATAAATTTAATATAAAAAAACAAGTATTTCAACTACAACAGCAGCAACATCGAAACTTTAAACGAACAGAAAATATTACATATATAATTGGGTTCACCCCGTAGTCAATGCCTCGCTCTTTAAGCCAAAGATTTTTTAGTAGCTTCATAAGAGCTATTTATTCTAATTAACGGCCTTTGTGATTAAGCGGTCATTTCTAAAGAATTGGAACAAAATTAGAAGTTTCGCTTAAAGAGCAAGGTATTGACTAGTGGGCGAACCCCCTAATAAATGTATTAAAAATATATGAATATAGAAGTTCGTTACGTAAGTTAATTCGTAAATTTCGTATATTTATTACTAATAAAAACGTTCATAAATAAAATTAAACAAGTTTCAAGAAAGCCATTTAACTAAATAAAAGTAAATTAATATGAAAATTTTGTTTTAATTATTCATGTACGGTGAGCCAAGATCAAAACCTGCATTTATTCAAAAACGTTCAAAAATTAAATAAAAAAAACAAGTTTTTTAAACTGAAAGTAAGGAGAGACATTAAAACTTAAAACGAACAGAAATTATTCTGTATATGAAAGAGACTGTCCACTTCGCAACGCCTCGTTCTTTACGCTAAAGTTTGACTCTGTCTCACAACTTTATTTTTTAAAACAATAAAAAAAATTTAGCGTAAAGAGCGAGGCGTTAAGGAGGGGACAGTCTCTTTCATATACAGAATAATTTCTGTTCGTTTTAAGTTTTAATGTCGCTCCTAGATATACATGACATTGCATTTTTTTCCACTCTCACAGTATAATTTCTATACTGTAGAGAGCGAACTGCAAGCACTTGTGCTCTCGGCACTAGGCTACTTTCTACACAGTCTCTGTACACGCTCATGTTGAAATTGCTCTTTACAAAATGTGTAGACACCCCTTTACATGTCTTCTTTTCATCCCCACTGTGTGTTTTAACGCAATAAACTTTGGGACCCGGGAACACCCCCCTGGATATCAAATCACTCCCCGTCTCTGATTTTAACATTAATAGTTGGTTGGGGGCTTGACGTTTCACCAACTCAGGGTAGAGTGATGGATTCCAGTTGGTGAAATCCATCCGCGAGCTGATGTGTTCCCCCTTTTCTAAATCACCCAATAAATCTTCAGTCCCATTTACCTTTAGCAGCAGAGAATCTGTATCCCCATAGTAAACTTGAACCTCCCCCTCCCGTGGCCATTGCACCTTGCACACATTGTAAAAGAACGACAACATGAGCTTTTTTGAAATTTCTAGTACTGAACTACCGCCTGCTATATTCTTGTTCAGTACCACATTTCGCTTTTTCCTGTGTAGAAGAACCATGCCAGCCTCTATGCTCGTGAACGATGTAAAATTGGGGTCGGCAATAATTCGTGCACAATCTAGAGGGTCAGTCACGACGTCGCAGCGAGATCTATTACGTACGCTTTCACACATTTTGCCAAACGCTGAATTTAGAATGAGCTTGTACAATTCCTTCTCTACCTTTGAGTTTGCCCTAGAGCGTTTATCGACAAAAGTATCGATAAACGTTTTCAAATAAGGTTTCTGATTGAACTGCAGGACCCTAAGTATTTTGGTGATCTTGAAACCATTGTTCACCATCCAGTGCAAAAGCACATGGTGAACAACGATATTTTCCTTAGGGTCCAAATCAGCAATCAGTTTTTGTTTAGAGGGAGTCCAATGCATCCCCATATCCTCAACCAATGATCGATTGTAGGGGCTCAGCGAGTCCCTGGTCACTGGTCGATTGATAGAGGGAAAGAAATAATCTTTGACTGAGTCGTGAAGCGCCAGCGGAATGTGACCATCAATTTCAAAGAACCAGCCTTGTGGCCCATTGTCCTCGACGGTGGCAATGTCGGGGAACTCATATTTTTTGATTTTTAATCGCGAGACGATCCTATGCTGACAGCACCATTGGATAATGCGTATTTCTCAAACGAGAAATAGCGCCATTAGCCGTGCCGATTAGTTTAGTCAGTGCCTTGACCATACACTCGTTGTCATCCAATGTCTCAACTATTTCTAACAACCGCATGGTGTTAGAACTGTCTCTTTGCGCATGTGCATAGGACACTGCAATGGCCTGGTGTTCTTTGATACGGTTTGGATATTGGGGATCGTTCACCTCCACCAGCTTAGCTTCACATTCTAAAGATATTTTGTTGCATTGGAGGAGGGTGTTTTGGAAATTTTTGAAACGTGGAATGGCCCTATCCCCTGAAACCGTTTCCAATGTCTGGTAGCCATGTCGTCTACAGTGTCTCATATGATTTTGCAACTTTAATTCAGTCCAAAATCTAGAGAGGCATGTTGGACATTAGAAACGTACCCCCTTATTCTTACCCTCCCCCAGAACTCTACTAATGTCGGTAATCGGATTAAAATGGCCAATTGCATTCGGTTCACTATGTGGTGTATATAACAACAAAACCCAGTGTTTGACCAAATCAACTGACGGGCCCCTTACTGGGAAAACCACCCCCTTCTTTTTAGAACGAACCCCATCTTCAAATTCAGTTTCATACTGTACCACAGTAACGCCGATATTTAAATGGGCATTAGCCCTTTCAAAAATATCAATAGATCGTAGCGTTACTGGGTATTTTCCTTCTAAACAAGAGAAATCTACAATGGGAAAATCGGACCCGTCCTTCCCATGTACAGCCCAATGATCTAAATTCGTCTTTGTAGCGTCACGTGCTAGAGGCTCGAATGCTGATATGAGGAAAGCATACATGAAACATTTTTGATCTGTTTCAAAACAAATCTGCTGGACACCTTTACAACCTTCTAGATCTGGATTATATTTTAAAACTATGCCCTCATCCCTATGCCCCCCTCTTAAAATAAAATCTTTCTTAAATTTACATATATTTACACTTAAATTTTCAATAAATAAAACTACAGACCCGCTCCCATTTTCGTTATAGTTCTCAAGATGCGCAATAATTTGCCCTACCCACTCGGGAAAAACACCCTCAAAATTTTCTAAATTTGGATAAATTACGCGCATCTCGGAATGTATATAATGATAATAAACTTCACTTTTCCCCTCATTTAAATAAAAAACCTTTAAAACAATAGAAACCTTAATTGAATCCCTACCTCCCCACAACTGAATTTGCTTCTCCAGTAGTGCACGAATTTTATCTACATAGGCATGCACAATTTCTACAGGATCAAACACAAAATTTCCCCCCATAAGTGAATTAAAGGGATCCCCAAACATCGCAGTGAAAACAACTATATTATTTAATATTGAATTGAACATTTGAAAGTCTGTAAAAGTCGTATCCCCCTCTTGTATATTACCCCCTCCCCCAAGTTGTTCAACAATATTTGGGCTATGCTCCACTTCAGTTGTTTGAAGTGGAAGTAGGAAATCAGTGGGGGGAGGGTTCCCTGTGAAATACTCTAAAATTTGTAGGGTATTTGGACTTAGCAAAGGCAAGTCCCCCTCTGAAATAGGAACATTACCATGCTCAACTGTGCTAGGTTCTACACTGAAATAATTACATAGAAACTCATCAATATTAAAAGGTATTTCATCACAGTTAATGATACCATGCCAGTCATTGATAGCTGAATTGTCCTGAATGTCGTGAAACTCCATTGCCCCTTCAATGAGTTCTTCCTCTTCTTCACCTGATGACGATGGTGAATATGGGACCAATGCTCCAACCTATAAATGAAAAATAGCTTATTTTCAAAGTGTTCAAATCAGCCCTACTGTTTTTAAAATTTGGATTATTATTGCTTAAAACACGCTTAATAGCATTTGGTTAATTCAACTGAAAGCAGTCAATTTCCAACTTAAGATATTTACAATCTAAAACATCGCTTTACATAGAAGGCGGCAATTTGTTCAAAAATAGTTTATTTTCAATGTGTTCAAATCAGCCATGTTTTTTTGCTGCGCTTTTCGGGCCCGCAGCGCATCCTGCGGCGCTTCTCTGGCCCGCGGCGCATCCCTCAGCGCTTCTCGGGGCCCGCGGCCCATACAGTCTGGGCATAAACCAAAAAGAGAATGGGCCATAAGGATGGTGAACCCTCTCTTGCTCTCTTACTGGGTGGCGGCGACGAGCATTCTTCATAATTGGCCTTAAAGAAGAGAAAAAAGTTAGTATCAAAATAATTCCCCCCTTTTTACAGAAAGAAAGTTAGTACCCTCATCCATATAATTTTGTCTTGAAAAGCACTTATCACTAAGAAGCCCCCTCCTCCACCCTTTTTCAGCAAAGCAAAAAGTAAAAATGCATATTGGTTTACCATCTCATTGAGTTAATCTTGCGATTTATTCAAGCGAAAGGCATATCAATAAAGAATATATCTTACTACCTTTTATTCAAATGCTATAGCTAAAATCGCTAAAATGTCAAAGAGAAATGGTTCGCACAACGAAGTAAGAAACAATTATCTTTTCATTTTCTATTTTGTCACCATTAAAAGCGTTAACCCAATCCCCAACAAAAATCCTGGATACAAAATTGCCCCCCTCCCCTAAATTTAGGAAATTACCCTCTCAATGAGTTAATCTTGCGATTTATTCAAGCGAAAGGCATATCAATAAAGAATATATCTTACTACCTTTTATTTAAATGCTATAGCTAAAATCACTAAATTTCGAAGAGAAATGGTTAGACACTGAAGTAAGAAACAATTATCTTTTCATTTCTATTTTGTCACTATTAAAAGTGCTAACCCCCTCCCCAACAAAAATCATGGATTCACGCCCCCTCCCCTAAATTTAGGAAAATTGTTATAGCTAAAATCGCTAAATTTCGAAGAGAAATGGTTAGACACTGAAGTAAGGAACAATTATCTTTTCATTTCTATTTGTCACTATTAAAAGTGCTAACCCCCTCCCCAACAAAAATCACGGATTCACGCCCTCTCCCCTAAATTTAGGAAAATTGTTATAGCTAAAATCGCTAAATTTCGAAGAGAAATGGTTAGACACTGAAGTAAGGAACAATTATCTTTTCATTTCTATTTTGTCACTATTAAAAGTGCTAACCCCCTCCCCAACAAAAATCACGGATTCACGCCCCCTCCCCTAAATTTAGGAAAATTAACCCGTCCTAGGTCTATCGCTAATTTGCAGACAAAATTAGCTGACCGCTATTTTCAGACAAACACTGAATTACGTAAAAGCACTGAAAACCTCGATTGCCTAAGACCAGCTAATGTATACAAACAGGAAAAGTGGTGACAGCTAATTATAGGCTTCGCGCTGGAGCATTATGTCAAAACAGAACGCTTAATAAGAACAGTGACGGAAGTCTCAGTTAGAGAAAAGATTACAATATGGAAAAGCTAAATTTTTCGAAAGGATAATTATTTCTTTTTGCGAGGTTTTGGTTGTAAAAACAATGATGGAGGGGGGGGGGTTAGGTTTTGAGGGTAAAAGAACACCTTTTATGTTTTCTATCGTGTATAAAGATTGTATAGTGATGTTTGTATTGTATGGGGGGGGATTTACCTGAATATACTGGAGGGTGACCACGGAAAATAATTTTATTTTGAAAATAAAAACGGAACTTACATGGTAAATTGAGGTTGCCAATGCTTCTAATTCATCAAATTTATCCATTGTTGTTTGAACTATGTCAAAATACTTTCTGATAATTTAATCACATTGCATGTCCGTTATATACGAAATCTCAAGGGCGAATTGTTATGTAACGGGGAAATCATATGTAACAAGCCTCTGATTGGCTGAGAAAGGATATGTAACCAGCCCTCTGATTGGCTGAGAAGGAAACACGTGATCTAACTGTTTCCTGGAAACTCATAACATTTGCCTCGAGCAACAACAACAAATACTATTTCTGGATCATAACATTCTTCCCTAGCATACAACAACAACAAATACTATTTCCTGACATCATAACATTCTTCCCTAGCGGGCACTTGGCCAAAAACAACAACAACAAATACTCTTTCCTAGATCATAACATTCTTCCCTAGCCGGCACTTGGCCAAACCACCCCTGGAGAAAGAGGTCATTGGCCCCATTAACCACATGTTCTCTCTAGGGACTCTATGCCCATATATGGACTCCCGTCACGACCTCCTGAGGCATCTCTACTCGTAATAACATATACGTAATAAAAAAACAATAAAAAAAAACAAGTGATACGGCTCAATAGTAATCAAAACTTTTAAAAACGAAATTTTGATGTCAATAAATGTATCAAAAGAAAGGGCTTATAATGCTGTTTCTAAATATATAAACTTTATTTAGTTTAGTATTACTCTTCAAAGGCTACGAGCCTGAGAAAATTTACCTAATTTTTAAAGAGGGGGAAACATCCCCTACAAGTGAAAGAATTTTAATGAAAATCACACCGTCAGATTCAGCGTATCAGAAAACCCTATTACATAGGTTTCAAGCTCATATCTGCAAAAATCTGTAACTTTTTATTTTTTGCCAGAAGAAAAATATACGAATATAGAAGTTCGTTACGTAAGTTAATTTGTAAATTACGTCAGAACCCAATTTAGAGACAGCCATTTAGCAAAAGAAAAGTAAAATTTTTATGCAAATTTTATTTACTTATTCAATGACGGTGAGCCAAAATAAAAGCTGCATTAACTAAAAAACGATCAGAAATTAAATAAAAAACAAGGTTTTTAAACTGAAAGTAAGGAGCAACATTAAAACTTGAAACGAACAGAAATTATTCCGTATATGAAAGGGGCTGTCCCCTCCTCAACGCCTCGCTCTTTACGCTAAAGTTTGACTCTGTCTCACAACTTTATTTTTTAAAACAATAAAAAAATTTAGCGTAAAGAGCGAGGCGTTGAGGAGGGGACAGCCCCTTTCATATACGGAATAATTTCTGTTCGTTTCAAGTTTTAATGTCGCTCCTTACTTTCAGTTTAAAAAACTTTTTTTTTTATTTAATTACCCCTAGAGACGTAGTTGTTTGATCTATCCACAATACAGAACAAAATGGCTATATCAAAATTTTTATCAGATAACTTTGGGGAAAAAAGGGGCATGGGATCCAATATTTTAGGTTACCTAAAAAGGGCACTAAAACTTTTCATTTTTTTTTTTAATACACCCTCTCCCAGTATTCTTGGACCATTATTTCGATAAGATCATCCCTGTAAAAAAAGAAGTAAATATTCGCGCATCTGTGATTAATATTCCTTATATATTAGGGGATGCCCCCCCCCCCCAATTTCAAAAGTCAGGCAAATTTTCTCATGTTCTTAACATGTTTCTCATGTTCATTTTTTTATTTTTTAATGGATGTAAAGGGTGTAACTAAACTTATTAAACCTTAAAGCTTTGGAATAAGCATACTAACTTGATTCTTTTTATGTAAATTAAATAAAAAACATCCTTAAATAGGGATTTTCCACCATTATTTAAAAACGATCAGAAATTAAAAAAAAACAAGTTTTCCATTGAAAGTAAGCACCAACATTAAAACTTGAAACGAACAGAAGTTTCGCCTCCTAGTCAATACTTCGCTTTTTACAATAAAGTTTGAATTTTGTTCTAATTCCTTAAGAATGAGCCCTGAATCAAAAAGGCCATTTAATTAGACTAGATAGCTCTTTTGAAAATACTAAAAAGAACTTTAGCGGAAAGAGCGAGGTATGGATTAGGGGGCGAACCCCCTCATATACGTAATAATTTCTGTTCGTTTTAAGCTGTAATGTTGCTTCTTACTTTCAGTGGGAAAAAAACTTGTTTTTTTTTATTTAATTTCTGATCGTTTTTTAAATAATACTGGGAAATCCGGTGCCCCTTTTATAGAAATGTCCCTTCCCCCATGAAAACATCCTCTATGGAAAC
This sequence comes from Artemia sinica, assembly GCA_027921565.1. Taxonomy (NCBI): domain Eukaryota; kingdom Metazoa; phylum Arthropoda; class Branchiopoda; order Anostraca; family Artemiidae; genus Artemia; species Artemia sinica. The sequence goes on along the minus strand of CM051258.1, from coordinate 1,463,012 downwards.
ATCCTCCCATGTAACCCCTTCCTCCGACCCCACCCCACCAGAAAAAATTCTTCCTGATAACGTCTGTATGATTCCCTATAACCAATACTACGTGTAAACAATGGGCAAAGTTCATAACTTGCAGACCTTCCCTTGGGGGCTGTGGGGGATTAAGTCATCCTCAAAGACATATTTACTACACTTTCAGCTATTTTGAATAAAATGGCTATCTCAAAATTTTAATCAGATGACATTGGGAAAAAATTGAGCGTGGTAGCGGACCTCAATTTTTTTGGTTATTTAAAAAGGGCACTAGAAATTTTAATTTCCGTTAGAATAAGCCATCTCACGATACTCTAGGACCACTGGATCGATACGATGATCCCTCGAAAAAAAAACAAAAAACAAACAAATAAACACGCATCCGTGATCTTTCTTCTGGCACAAAATACACAATTCCAAATTTTTACAGATAGGATCTTGAAACCTTAACAGTATGGTTTTCTGGTACGCTGAATCTGATGGTTTGATTTTCATTAAGATTCTATCCTTTTAAAGGGGTGTTTTTCTCCTTTTTTAAAAATAAGGCAATTTTTTCAGGCTTGTAACTTTTGATGGGTATTATTAAACTTGAGGAAATTTAGATATTTGAAATCGACATAAAAATCCGACCCTTTTGATGTATCTACTGGTATCAAAATTCTATTTGTTAGAGTTTCGGTTACTATTGAGCCGGGTCGCTCCTTGCTTACAGTTCGTTACCACGAACTGTTTGATACCTAATGATATCAAATTCCATTTTTTAGAGTATCGATTACTGTTGAGCCATGTTGAGCTCTTTGAAAATCATACAACTATAAAAACACTATAAAGTTTTATTTTCAACACTAGTTAAAAATTGCATACAATAGTTATTACACAAAAAAAATCAGACCTTAACTTTTTCGATAAGCGCTATTTTAGGATAACTTCTTTTCAAGCAAAAATAATTTATTCACTATTAAATAACTGCCACATGGCCAGACCCCTCCCTCCTCCGAAAGAACCATGATGGTCTTGTCTCCTCAAAACGAAGAGCACCTCAGAGACGTATTAACGCTAAGATGGTCTCTAAATTGAATTACCTCAGTATCTGAAACAAGATAATGTCCCTGGGTTTGTATTTTTATTTCATCTCTAGAGACATAAACTTAGTCAGAAATTGCTGTTATGACATTTTTATTGACTTTGATCCTGTAATTTTTCAAGTTTAGTGAACGGATGGTCATTAATTTTGCTCTAAGAATAATGTAAAATTTTACACAGTTATGATATGCACTCTTGTCGAAGTTTTCATTAACCTAATGAGTATAATAGGGCTCAAAAACACAAAGAGTAAAGGGCTCACAAACAGCTCTTTGGAAACCAAATCGGTTCTGGTTTCCAACTTGAAATACATTATCTCATTTGAAGCTCAGAGTTTCACTATCTCTGAGTTCACATCCCCCTTCCAATTAGTATAGTCCATTTAAGGACTGACTAATGATACTATCGTTGGCCAAATCTTCCTTTGAATTTTCGTTTCAATTTTTAACAATAGGGAATCTGTGTCACCATTAAGATTTTTCCTTGTCCCTCCCCATATCTTTAAACATTAGCAACACTATGAAAAATTCTCTTTATCAATGTGAAGGTACCATGTTAGAAGGAAGAATTTTAAATTCTTAGATATTCGGATATTTGGATCTGCAATGACTCGTGTGCATGATTTGAATCGGTCGCGATTCGGATACGATTATTGGATATCGGATACGATTGTGAATCGTATCCGATTGTGTATCATACGATACACAATACGATTACGATTGTGTATCATACGATAAGATATCGGATACGATTGTGAAAGGTTCACAAATTTTTCCTAAAAGAAGAGCTTAAAATTAATTTAAATCTTTCTTTTTAATTTTGATTTTGGCTTCAAACTTTTCTTGACAAGGGTATCTTTAAAGATTTTCACAGAAGTCTTTTCACCAAATTATAGTACTTGGTAATTGTGAATCCGTTTGCACTAATCTATTTTTAAGAAACATGATGCACTAAAATGTTCTTTTGGGGTAAAAGGTCTGCAATAATTTTTTCCTTTGGTGTAGCCCAATGCATCTCTCCGTTCACTAGAGAGGTTAAACTGACTCAAGGAATCAATCGATACAGACCTATTAATGCAAGGAAACAAGAAATCTTTTACTGAATCATTGTAGCTCGACAGGCAATTTCCCACCAATCATAGGCAGCACGCTAGCACTGCCTAAGTAAAGAACGATGTGGCCACAATGTTTTTTTTTTCTCCATACCCGGGAACTTCGTATCGAAGGAGTTGTTGCAAAAACTTCGAAAAGGACTCATTCGATTGGAAATTGGAGTGTCTAGTGCCCTTTTTAATAGTCGAAAGTGATAGGAGGGTGACTAGCCCCCCCCACGCCCATCATTCCCCCAAACACATCCAATCAAAATTTTGAGATAGCCATTTTGTTCAGCGTAGTTGATTTTCAGATAGAAAATATGTTTTCGAGGAGGAAACTTCCCCACAACCCTCAGGGGCAGGGTTTTAAGTTATGCCCTGGGGGCATATTAGGATTTTATAGAAGGCGTTGTCGTAGAAACTTCAAAACAGGCTCACTCGATTGGAAATTAAAAGGGCTAGTGCCCTTTTTAATAGTCAAAAGTGATTGGAGGGCACCTAGCCCCCCCCCCCAATCCCATCATTCCCCCAAACACATCCAATCTAAATTTTGAGATAGCCATTTTGTTCAGCGTAGGCTAGTTGATTTCCAGATAGAAAATATGTTTTTGAGGTGGACACTCCCCCACAACCCTCAGGGGCAGGATTTTAAGATATGCCCTGGGGGTATGTAAGGTTTTTATAGAAGGCATTGTCGTAGAAACTTTAAAACAGGCTCATTCGATTAGAAATTCAAAGGGCTAGTGCCGTTTTTAATTATCGAAAGTGATTGGAGGGCAACTAGCTCCCCTCACGCCCATCATTCCCCCAAACATATCCCATCAAAATTTTGCGAAAGCCATTTTGTTCAGCGTAGGCTAGTCGATTTCCAGATAGAAAATATGTTTTTGAGGAGGCCACTCCCCCAAAACCGTCAGGGCAAGGGTTTTAAGTTATGCCCTGAGGGCATATAAGGTTTTTTATAGAAGGTGTTGTAGTGGAAACTTCAAAACAGGCTCATTCGATTGGGCATTCAAAGGGCTAGTGCCCTTTTTAATAGTCGAAAGTGATTGGAGGGCACCTAGCCCCCCCCCCCTCCATTATTTTCCCACACACATCCGATCAACATTTTGAGATAGCCATTTTGTTCAGCGTAGTTGATGTCCAGATAGAAAATATGTTTTGAGGAGGACACTCCCCCATAACCCTCAGGGCAAGGGTTTTAAGTTATGTCCTGGGGGTATACATGGTTTTTATAGAAGGCGTTGTGTAGCAACTTCAAAAGGGGCTCATTTGATTGGAAATTCAAAGGGCTAGTGCCCTTTTTAATAGTCGAAAGTGATTGGAGGGCACCTAGCCCCCCCCCCCTCCATTATTTTCCCACACACATCCGATCAACATTTTGAGATAGCCATTTTGTTCAGCGTAGTTGATGTCCAGATAGAAAATATGTTTTTGAGGAGGATACTTCCCCACAGCCCTTGGGGCAAAGGTTTTAAGTTATGCCCTGGGGGCATACAAGCTTTTTATAGAAGGTATTGTCGTATAAACTTCAAAATAAGCTCATTCGATTGGAGATGCAAAGGGCTATTGGCCTTTTTTTTAATAGTCGAAAGTGATTGGAGGGCAACTAGCCCCCCCCCCCGCCCATCATTCCCCCAAAAACATACAATAAAAATTTTGAGATAGCCATTTTGTTCAGCTTAGTTGATTTCCAGATAGAAAATATATTTTTGAGGAGGACACTCCCCCAAAACCCTCAGGGCAAGGGTTATAAGTTATGCCCTGGGGGCATATAAGGTTTTTATTGAAATCTTTGTCGTAGAAACTTGAAAAAGAGCTCATTCGAATTGAAATTCAATATGCTAATATCCTTTTAATAGTCGAAAGGGATTAGTGAAATTTTTTGTTGTTGTTGTTGTTTAGACCAGGGCACTTCGTATCGAAGGAGTTGTCGTGGGAACTTCGAAAGGGGCTCATTCGATTGAAAATAGAAAGGGCTGATGCCCTTTTTAATAGTCGAAAGTGATTGAAGGGCAACTAATCCCCCTTCCACTCCCACCCTCCCACGCCCACTCTATCATTTGCCCATTATGTTTAAAAACTAAATGTTGCCTTAAGATTGAATCAAAATTCACCGTGATATTGCTAATTCCAAATAAGGCCTCTCAGCAGTATCCCAAGAGCAACTGAGGGTATTATGTTCAAACTTTTGGGGCTACTTCTGCTCTTAAAATTTAACCAAATCAAAATAGCGTAAGTGTATCAATGCTATCAAAGAAAGTAAACAGATTTTTTCGAGAATGGTATTAAGTTTTCCATTTCAGGTCAACTAGAGGAGGTATGAATTAAATTAAACAGTACTATGGGTGTCCAGATTTATATAAGGGCGTATTTTGTTAAAAATTGCTGAAAATTTTTCTCTAGCATACAGATAGAAGGCCAAACTATAAATTCTTAATTCAATTGAATTGATATTTGTGCTCAACGAATCCCGCCATAGAATTATAGTTTTAATAAGGATATCATTTATAGAAAGAGGCAACATTTGGAGATTCAGCCTGCAGTGGCGAAAAATAAAAAATTGTTGGATGGGCTGTGCCTTGATAACAGAAATAATAGGGGGGAAAAAGAGGTCAAAGGCCCATGGGTAATAAAATAAGATGGTTACAAAATAGAGATGAATCACCTACAACGGGTTGGGGGAAAGTTGGGAGATATTGAATGTCGAGTCGGATTTGAAAAATTTGGAAGGAATCTGATATTGGTCTGATCAACTCAAAAGAAGGTTTGTTCCTTTATGAGGGGGAGGAATCCCTTGGGGAAGATCCCCTGCGGGAAGTCGCGAAAGATAGCCCTTTTCCTCAATGCACAACTGGCGGACAAGTTGTGATCCCTTTTCCGAGATTTTGCCTTTCTGATCTGGAGTCCTTGGGGGATACTCTCTCTCAGTCACTTCATACTTCACCCAAACCTTTGTCCAGTAACCCTATTCATAGTTGTTATTCTTCATGGGAATCGACAATTATTTCCAGAAAACCATATTCAGTATCAAAGTTTCATTTTCATTTAATTATCCCAGGGGAGGGAACCCAGAAAAAAGGTGATTCACGGTTCGCTCAAATTTTACTTCATTTCCAGTACCCTTATCGTTTTCACAGGCCTGTGTATTTTCGGCCTTAGACTATTTGAAATTATGCCAAGGGGCAATTGACTTTTTGACTGAGATGTGGGGCTGTTTTCACAGATGGAAATTAAGAGGCTAGTGCAGCAAATTTTTCACGATGGCTGGCATCATCACATGTGCCAGAAACTGATTCTCTGCTCCTCTAAATGTAAATTCGTGAGAGCGAGAAATTTTTTTTTGTTTTGATTGTGCTACGCACAATCATTATCTACGAATCTTGAAGATTTCAACTTTCAAAAATTAATGCGGATGCTATGCGATTTAGACCATGGTGGTCCTACAGTAGAGACGTGTCGAGGACGACCGATCCAGAGCCAAGCGGTGGAAGTAGTAGCACAGACACTGGTGGAAGAGAGAAGGCAAATAGATTTTGTAAAGTTGAAGTTGTGTTTATGTTTTAAGGGTGGACCAAGGTAGCGCGTGGGTGGTCATTTATCTTACGGGGGAGGTGTTAGGGTTCCACCCCTGTTTCTTTTCCTTTCAGATAAATGACCTGTTTTCTTTTTCTTAGTTACATTTGCTTATAATATAATTTCAAAAGACAGGTTAAATTCCCGTTACTAAGCGATTGTGGTTTTCCAATAGGTAAGCTTTGAACCAAGTTTACTTTTGTACTTCCTGGTTAGGTAGTCATTTAAAGATAAATCTAAGAGGTTGAATTGGGTTTGAATGGGGATGTAGCTGATTGGCTGGGCCAAGCGGAGTTCCACCCATATGAACAGTTGTGTGAAAAAATATTATTTTGTTTAGTCTGCGTTTTGACCCCCCATTCGGGGATATATATATTTTTGTGGAACTATTGTGACCTTTTGGAAGAATACAAGTAAGGTATTTTCTACAAACTGTCTACTAGTTTCCGTAACCCAGGTAGGGTGGGAATAGAGCTACGAGGTACCGTCATTATTATATTGACAGGGAGGTTCGTTACCTCCAAGGATAGAGTTAAGAGATTTTCTAGCCGTAACCCAAGGCGGGTACATTTGGCTTTAGAAAGTGGCCATTGGACCACTCGATCGCGTTATCATACCCGGGGACAGGGTATACTGTAAATCGGGTAGTGCCAAACCCAATATTTACAGAACTGTTGGGGTAAGAGCGGGAATCCCACTAACATTTCGGCCAACAAGGGGTTCTCCCCTTCGAGTAAGTGGCATAGCAAACTTTTTGCTCCATTTTTGCATCAATAAGTGGCGACACCCGTACTATACACCCCAATAAAACTTTTTCCACAAACTAAGTTTTTCAAAGAAAAGTAAAGAACTCCATTAAACAAAAAATGAGCAAAAATAAAATAAAATAATCTACTAAGCGTGAAACTACCACAAATCAGTATCGATAAATAAATGAAACTCAAAAACGAAGAGAAATAACAATAGATAATAGAGTTAAACTCAAAACGAGCAGAAATTAACATAAGTTGGGCCCAAAACCCCTCATCATTCCCAAGGCCAGAACAAAATTTGCACTCTACTGAATAAAATATATATGGTTTTACTTTTATAAATTTAATAAATCAAAAAATATTAAAATTTTGATTACTAAATACCAGTATATGAAACTGACAATGCGCATTCATTTGTATTTTTTCAGTAAAGTGCAAACTTTTTTCTGGCCTTGGGAAGGCATATGGGTTTTGCGCTAAACTTATATTAATTTCTGCTCGTTTTGAGTCTGACTCGGTTATTTATTGTAATTTCTGTTCGTTTTGGGTTTCATTTATTTATCGATGCTGATTTGTGGTAGTTTCAAGCTTGGTAGATTATTTGATTTTATTTTTGCTCATTTTTTTTAATCTAGCTCTTTACTTTTCTTTGAAAAACTTATTTTGTGAAAAAGTTTTTTTAATTAATTTCTGTTCGTTTTATATTGACATAGTCTTTTCAGGGAAAAAGAAAATAACACTTTAAATCTTTTCGTTTTTTAAGACTTTATAGTTTGACCTTCTATTTGTATGCTGGAGAAAAATTTTCAGCAATTTTTAACAAAATACGCCCTTATATAAACCTGGACACAAATAGTACTGTTTAATTTAATTTCATACCTCCTCTAGTTGACCTGAAATGGAAAACTTAATACCATTCTCAAAAAAATCTGTTTACTTTCTTTGATAGCATGGATACACTTACGCTATTTTGAATTGGTTAAATTTAAGAGCAGAAGTAGCCCCAAAAGTTTGAACATAATACCCTCAGTTGTTCTTGGGATACTGCTGAGAGGCCTTATTTGGAATTAGCAATATCACAGTGAATTTTGATTCAATCTTAAGGCAACATTTAGTCTTTAAACATAATGGGTAAATGATAGGGTGGGCGTGGGAGGGTGGGAGTGGAAGGGGGATTAGTTGCCCTTCAATCACTTTCGACTATTAAAAAGGGCATCAGCCCTTTCTATTTTCAATCGAATGAGCCCCTTTCGAAGTTCCCACGACAACTCTTTCGATACAAAGTGCCCTGGTCTAAACAACAACTACAACAAAAAATTTCACTAATCCCTTTCGACTATTAAAAGGATATTAGCCCTTTGAATTTCAAATCGAATGAGCCCTTTTCAAGTTTCTACGACAAAGATTTCAATAAAAACCTTATATGCCCCCAGGGCATAACTTATAACCCTTGCCCTGAGGGTTTTGGGGGAGTTTCCTCCTCAAAAATATATTTTCTATCTGGGAATCAACTAAGCTGAACAAAATGGCTATCTCAAAATTTTTATTGGATGTGTTTGGGGGAATGTTGGGCGGGGGGGGGAAGCTAGCTGCCCTCCAATAACTTTCGACTATCAAAAAGGCCAATAGCCCTTTGAAACTCCAATCGAATGAGCTTTTTTGAAGCTTATACGACAATGCCTTCTATAAAAACCTTATATGCCCCCAGGGCATAACTTAAAACCTTTGCCCCGAGGGCTGTGGGGAAGTATCCTCCTCAAAAACATATTTTCTATCTGGAAATCAACTACGCTGAACAAAATGGCTATCTGAAAATGTTGATCGGATGTGTGTGGGAAAATAATGGACGGGGGGGGGTGCTAGGTGCCCTCCAATCACTTTCGACTATTAAAAAGGGCACTAGCCCTTTGAATTTCGAATCAAATGAGCCCCTTTTGAAGTTTCTACACAACGCCTTCTATAAAAAACCTTATATACCCCCAGGACATAACTTACAACCCTTGCCCTGAGGGTTATGGGGAGTGTCCTCCTCAAAAACATATTTTCTATCTGGAAATCAACTACGCTTAAAAAAATGGCTATCTCAAAATTTTGATTGGATGTGTTTGGGGGAATGATGGGTGTGTGGGGGGTGGACTATTTGCCCTCCAATCACTTTCGACTATTAAAAAGCGTACTCACTAGCCCTTTGAATTTCCGATCGAATGAACCTGTTTTGAAGTTTTTACGACAACGCCTTCTATAAGAACCTTATATGCCCCCAGGGCATAACTCAAAACCCTTGCCCTGAAGGTTGTGGGGGAGTGTCCTCTTCAAAAATATCTATCTGGAAATCAACTAGCCTACGCTGAACAAAACGGCTTTCTCAAAATTTGCATTGGATATGTTTTGGGGAAATGATGGGCGTGGGGGGGGGGCTAGTTGCCCTCCAATCACTTTCGACTAATAAAAAGGGCACTAGCCCTTTGAATTTGCAATCGAATGAGCCTATTTTGAAGTTCCTAATATAACGCCTTCTATAAGAACCTTATATGCCCCCAAGGCATAACTTAAAACCCTTGCCCTGAGGGCTGTGGAGGGGTGTCCACCTCAAAAAAATATTTTCTATCTGGAATTCAACTAGCCTATGCATAACATAATGGCTATCACAAAATTTAGATTCGATGTGTTTGGGGGAATGATGGGCGTGGGGGGGGGGGGCTAGATGCCCTCTAATCACTTTCAACTATTAAAAAGGGCACTAGCCCTTTGAATTTCCAATCGAATGAGCCTGTTTTGAAGTTTCTACCACAACATCTTCTATAAAAACCTAATATGCCCCCAGGGCATAACTTAAAACCCTTGCCCTGAGGGTTGTGGGGAAGGGTCCTCCTGAGAAACATATTTTCTATCTGGAAATCAGCTACGCTGAACAAAATGGCTATCTCAAAATTTTGATTGGATTTGCTTGGGGGAATGATGGGCTTGAGGGGAGCTAGTTGCCCTCCAATCACTTTCGACTATTAAAAAGGGCACTAGCCCTTTGAATTTCCAATCGAATGAGCCTGTTTTGAAGTCTCTATGACAACGCCTTCTATAAAAAACCTTATATGCTCCCAGGGCATAACTTAAAACCCTTGCCCTGAGGGTTGTGGGGGAGTGTCCACCACAAAAACATATTTTCTATCTGGGAATCAACTAGCCTACGTTGAACAAAATGGATATCTCAAAGTTTTTCTTGGATGTGTTTGGGGGAATGATGGGCGTGGGGGGGGGGGGGGGCTAGTCGCCCTCCAATCTCTTTTGACTATTAAAAAGGGCACTAGCCCTTTGAATATCTAATCGAATGAGCCTGAATTGAAGTTTCTACGATAACGCCTTCTATAAGAACCTATGCCCCCAGGGTATAACATAAAACCCTTGCACTGAGAATTGTGGGGGAGTGTCCTCCTAAAAACATATTTTCTATCTGGAAATCAACTAGCCTACTCTTAACAAAATGGCTTTCTCAAAATTTTGATTGGATATGTTTGGGGTAATGATGGGCGTGAGGGGAGCTAGTTTCCCTCCAATCACTTTCGACTATTAAAAAGGGCACTATCCCTTTGAATTTCCAATCGAATGAGCCTGTTTTGAAGTTTCTATGACAACCCCTTCTATAAAAACCTTATATGCCCCCCAGGGCATACCTTAAAACCCTGGCCCTGAGGGTTGTGGGGGAGTGTCCGCCGCAAAAAAATATTTTCTACCTGGAAATCAACTAGCCTACGCTGAACAAAATGGCTATCTCAAAATTTAGATTGGATGTGTTTGGGAGAATGATGGGCGTGGGGGGGGGGGGGGCTAGATGCCCTCCAATCACTTTCGACTATTAAAAAGGGCACTAGCCCTTTGAATTTCCAATCGAATGAGCCTGTTTTGAAATTTCTACGACAACGCCTTCTATAAAAACCTTATATGCCCCAGGGCATAACTTAAAACCATTGCCCTGAGGGTTGTGGCGGAGTGTCCTCCTCAAAAACATATTGTCTATCTCGAAATTAACTAGCCTACGCTGAATAAAATGGCTATCTCAAAATTTTGATTGGATGAGTCTTGGGGAATGGTGGGCGTGTGGGGGGTGGCCTAGTTGCCCTTCAATCACTTTTGACTATTAAAAAGGGCACTAGCCCTTTGAATTTACAATTGAATGAGCCTGTTTTGAAGTTTTTACGACAACGCCTTCTATAAGAACCTTATATGCCCCCAGGGTATAACTTAAAACCCTTGCACTGAGAATTATGGGGGAGTGTCCTCCTCAAAAACATATTTTCTATCTGGAAAATCAACTAGCCTACGCTGAACAAAATGGCTATCTCAAAATTTAGATTGGATGTGTTTGGGAGAATGATGGGCGTGGGGGGAGGGCTAGGTGCCCTCCAATCACTTTCGACTATTAAAAAGGGCACTAGCCCTTTGAATTTCAAATCGAATGAGCCTGTTTTGAAGTTTCTATGACAACACCTTCTATAAAAACCTTATATGCCCCCAGGGCATAACTTAAAACCCTGGCTCTGAGGTTTGTGGGGGAGTGTCCACCTCAAAAACATATTTTCTATCTGGAAATCAACTAGCCTACGCTGAACAAAATGGCTATCTCAAAATTTAGATTGGATGTGTTTGGGAGAATGATGGGCGTGGGGGGAGGGCTAGGTGCCTCCCAATCACTTTCGACTATTAAAAAGGGCACTAGCCCTTTGAATTTCCAGTCGAATGAGCCTGTTTTGAAGTTTCTACGACAACGCCCTCTGTAAAAACCTTATATGCCCCCTGGACATAACTTAAAACCTTTGCCCTGAGGGCTGTGGGGAGTATCCTACGCTGAATAAAATGGATATCTAAAAATTTTGATTGGATGTGTTTGGGGGAATGATGGGCACAGGGAGGGGGGCTAGGTGCCCTCCAATCACTTTCGACTATTAAAAAAGGCACTAGTTCTTTGAATTTCCAATGAAATGAGCCCCTTTTGAAGTTTCTACACAACGCCTTCTATAAAAACCTTATATACCCCCAGGGCATAACTTAAAACTCTTTCCCTGAGAATTGTGGGGGAGTGTCCTCCTCAAAAACATATTTTCTATCTGGAAATCAACTAGCCTACGCTGAACAAAATGGCTATCTCAAAATTTTGATTGGATATGTTTGGGGGAATGATGGGCGTGAGGGGAGCTAGTTGCCCTCCAATCACTTTCGACTATTAAAAAGGGCACTAGCCCTTTGAATTTTCAATCGAATGAGCCTGTTTTGAAGTTTCTATGACAACGCCTTCTATAAGAACCTTATATGCCCCCAGGGCATAACTTAAAACCCTTGCCCTGAGGGTTGTGGGGGAGTGTCCTCTTCAAAAACATATTTTCTATCTGGAAATCAACAAGCCTACGCTGAACAAAATGGCTATCTCAAAAATTAGATTGGATGTGTTTGGGAGAATCATGGGCGTGGGGGGGGGGGGGGGCTAGGTGCCCTCCAATCACTTTCGACTATTAAAAAGGGCACTAACCCTTTGAATTTCAAATCGAATGAGCCTGTTTTGAAGTTTCTACGACAACGCCCTCTGTAAAAACCTTATATGCCCCCAGGACATAAATTAAAACCTTTGCCCTGAGGGCTGTGGGGGAGTATCCTCCTCAAAAAAATATTTTCTATCTGGAAATCAAATACGCTGAATAAAATGGCTATCTAAAAATTTTGATTAAATGTGTTTTTGGGAATGATGGACATAGGGAGGGGGGCTAGGTGCCCTCCAATCACTTTCGACTATTAAAAAAGGCACTAGTTTTTTGAATTTCCAATCAAATGAGCCCCTTTTGAAGTTTCTACACAACGCCTTCTATAAAAACCTTATATACCCCCAGGGCATAGCTTAAAAATCTTGCCCTGAGAATTGTGGGGGAGTGTCCTCCTCAAAAACAAATTTTCTATCTAGTAATCAACTAGCCTACGCTGAACAAAATGGCTATCTCAAAATATAGATTGGATGTGTTAGGGGGAATGATGGGCGTGTGGGGGTGGCCTATTTGTCCTCCAATCACTTTCGACTATTAAAAAGGGCACTCACTAGCCCTTTTAATTTCCAATCGAATGAGCCTGTTTTGAAGTTTCTACGACAACGATTTCTATAAGAACCTTATATGCCCCCGACGCATAACTTAAAACCCTTGCCCTGAGGGTTGTGGGGGAGTCTCCTCCTCAAAAACAAATTTTCTATCTGGTAATCAACTAGCCTACGCTGAACAAAATGGCTATCTCAAAATTTAGATTGGATGTGTTAGGGGGAATTACGGGCGTGTGGGGGTGGCCTAGTTGCCCTCCAATCACTTTCAACTATCAAAAAGGGCACTAGCCCTTTGAATTTCCAATCGAATGAGCCTGTTTTGAAGTTTCTACGACAACGATTTCTATAAGAACCTTAAATGCCCCCAACGCATAACTTAAAACCCTTGCCCTGAGGGTTGTGGGGGAGTGTCCTCCTCAAAAACAAATTTTCTATCTGGTAATCAACTAGCCTACGCTGAACAAAATGGCTATCTCAAAATTTAGATTGTATGTGTTTTGGGGAATGATGGGCGTGGGTGGGGGCTAGGTGCCCTCCTATCACTTTCGACTATTAAAAAGGGCACTAGCCCTTTGAATTTCATTCGAATGAGCCTGTTTTGAATTTTCTACGAACACGCCTTCTATAAAAACCTAATATGCCCCCGGGACGTAACTTAAAACCCTTGCCCTGAGGGTTGTGGGGAAGTGTCCTCCTCAAAAACATATTTTCTATCTGGAAATCAACTATGCTAAACAAAATGGCTATCTCAAAATTTTGATTGGATTTGCTTGGGGAAATGATTGGCGTGGGGGGCTAGTTGCCCTCCAATCACTTTCGACTATTAAAAAGTCCACTAGCCCTTTGAATCTCCAATCGAATGAGCCTTTTTTGAAGCTTCTACGACAACGCCTTCTATAAAAACCTTAAATGCCCCCAGGGTATACCTTAAAACCTTTGCCCTGAGGACTGTGGGGGAGTATCCAACTTAAAAACATATTTTCTATCTGGAAATTAACTACGCTGAACAAAATGGCTATCTCAAAATTTTGATTGGATATGTTTGGGGAAATGATGGGCGTGGGGGGGGGGGGCTAGTTGCCCTCCAATCACTTTCGACTATTAAAAAGGGCACTAGCCATTTGAATGCCCGATCGAATGAGCCTGTTTTGAAGTTTCCACTACAACACCTTCTATAAAAACCTTATATGCCCCCAGGGCATAACTTAAAACCCTTGCCTTGACGGTTGTGGGAGAGTGGCCTCCTCAAAAACATATTTTCTATCTGGAAATTAACTAGCCTAAGCTGAAAAAAATCGCTATCTCAAAATTTTGATTGGATGTGTTTGGGGGAATGATGGGCGTGTGGGGGGTGGCCTAGTTGCCCTCCAACCACTTTCGACTATTAAAAAGGGCACTAGCGCTTTGAACTTCCAATCGAATGAGCCTGTTTTGAAGTTTCTACGACAACACTTTCTATAAGAACCTTATATGCCACCAGGGCATAACTTAAAACTCTTGCCCTGAGAATTGTGGGGGAGTTTCCTCCTCAAAAACATCTTTTCTATCTGGGAATCAACTAGCCTACGCTGAACAAAATGGCTTTCGCAAAATTTTGATGGGATATGTTTGGGGGAATGATGGGCGTGAGGGGAGCTAGTTGCCCTCCAATCACTTTCGATAATTAAAAAGGGCACTAGCCCTTTTAATTTCCAATCGAATGAGCCTGTTTTGAAGTTTCTACGACAACACTTTCTATAAGAACCTTATATGCCACCAGGGCATAACTTAAAACCCTTGCCCTGAGGGTTGTGGGGAAGTTTCCTCCTCGAAAACATATTTTCGAAAGGGTCTGGAAATTATGTTTTTGATGAGGAGAACCCCCCAGAGCCCCCAGGGAAAGGGTTGTAGGCTATGCCCCGAGGGAATATTAAATTTGTATTTAAAGGGTTATCATAATATACGCTTTGGATAGGGTTTATTGGATTTTAAATCAGAAGTTCTAGTGCCCTTGTTAAGAGCCAAAGTGATCAGAGGGAAGCTACCACCCGCGTTGTATTTTCCCCAAATACATCCGATAGAAATTTTTAGTTAGTCTTTTGTACAAAATTCGCTCAAAGTTCACATAACAAGACTTTTGGGGTCGAAATAACCTCCACAGAGTCTGGGGGTAAAGGTTGTAAGTTATGCCCTGGAGGCTTTTAAGGTTTTAGGGAAGGGGTAGCCGTGCATTCTTTATAGGAGGCTTATTTGATTCGAAATGCATAGTTCTAGTTCCCTTCAAAGAGTAGAACTTGAAATCAGGAAAACAGCCCCCCGCCCTCCCTGACACCCTCTTTCCCCCAAACACATTTGATTGAAACTGCGAGATAGCTATTTTGTTACTAATAGTCCAAAAATGATATAAAATGTCTTCTGAATGGATGTTGGAATTTTTAGTGTCCTTTTTAAGTGTCAAAAGTGAATGCAAGGCAATCAGGCCCTCCAGGCATATCATTCACCAAACTATATCCGATCAAAATTTTGACAGAGCCATTTTGTTGAGAATTGTTGAAAGGTCCAGTAACTATGTCTTTTGGGATGTCAACTTCCCTACAGTCCTCAGAAAGACCATATCCACGGGGCGTTTTAGGGGGGTTTGAGCCCCGACCGAATTGTCTGTCCGACGTTAAAAACGTAACAAAAATGAACATGAACAGATTTTTGATGCATTTATGAAAGTTTTTTTGTAGACCCACTCCCCCAAAAAAAATCATGGATGTGGCCCTGGTCATCTGGTCAAGGGCTTTAAGTTAGGCAGTTTTTTCATTGTTTCTGTATAATGTATGCTATTGAGAAAAGTATACATGCTTGAACTTTACTTTCCATCAAAACGAAGGACGTTCAGGTGATCCTTTCATAAAATGTTTACGAGAGTTTTAAACTAAATAAAAAAATGTTATGATGATACGGATTGTATAAAGGGCGAACTCAGGTATGACTTACCAATATTTGCATGGTACCAATGCTACAACAACTTCCGACACTACTATTGCCACACTAGTCTATTTACAATATTGAGGGGAAATTTTGAACTAGATCTATCTCACTAGAGTATCTCACGAATTGATTTGGGTAAACGGCTAGAACATACAGAGAATACTTAAAGGGGAAAATCATCTGACCAAACTGTAGTACTTTCCCACTACCGCTGATACTGCTATTACTGCTACATTTACTACTAATGCTGCTATCACTATTACTACTACTACTACAACTACTTCTTCAACTACTAATTCTTTTGAAACTATTTATAAGGCGTAGAGCATTGACATGAAAATTTCAAAAAGTATATGAACATACAGGTAATCTAAAGGATATATCAGCAATGCCACAGTGAAGTTGAAACTTCCAGAACTTGATGAGAGGGATTTTTTACTGACCAAAGGCAATATGTTAATCGTACTATTGCTACTAGTTCTAACGCTATTACTATTAATACTCCTTTAACGCTATTACTAGGAACATTAATACTACTACTGTGACTGCTATTACAGCTATGCCATGCAAGCTTTCAAAAGGGCGTAACAGCAATATCTTGGGAAGAGTTTTGTGTTTAAAGTTGCAACTAACAGGGCTTGTTGAGAGGAATGTTGAAAAATATATATATATTTGCATCCTAATGCTAATGCTTCCACTGATATTACTACTACTGCTACTATTATTGCTTATAATAATAGAAAGCATGCTAACTTCAGCATCAAGCCACCATAGGCCAACACAGCTACGATACTCCTCCTTCATCCCAATCTATTCAAAGCCTCCCTCTTTACACCCTCCTAGGAAGTCCATATTTCCTTTGAATCTATCCTTATGATATCCTCCCACCACAAACGAGGACAACCTGCTTTCCGTTTAGCCATAGACGGTTGGCCGAAAAGGACAATCTTCGGCAATCTATCATCCTTCATGTGCAGAACGTGCTCTAACCATCTCAACCTTTCTTTTATTATAGCCCTTGAAATCGGGATTGAACCACATTTTTCGTACAACCTACTGTTTGAAATACGGTCAGTCAGCCGGGTACCCAAAACAATCCTTAGGCAATTACTCTGGAAATGGGAACTTCTTGGGGGGGTTTAAAATGGGAGGCTTTGAATAGATTGGGATGGGGGAGGAGTGTGCGTAGCTGTGTTGGCCTCAGGCAGCTTGGTGCTACGGTGAGCTGTTAGTAGTAGTAGCATCTTCACTGCTCCCACCGTCTTTACTAGTAATACTACCAAGGTAAGTGAAGCTACCGACCTGATCAATTTTTTCGTTACCCAATGTCACCTTTTCATCTTCACTTATTCCTAACCTTAGTGACTTGTCTTCTTAACATTAATTTTCAAACCTATTCAAGGTTCCTGAACTCGCAAAACCTCTAAAAGTTCATTTATTTTGCTCACACTTTCATCTAGGATGCTTAGATCATCAGCATAATCTAAGTCCATGAGGTTTTTTCTCCCAATTTGATTTCATGGTATCCAATTGCCTTCCCTTTGCTCTTTAGGACAAAATCCATGGAAATGATCCATATAAATGGGGATAGAACACAACCATGCTTAACTCCTGATTTAATACAAAACCAGCTGCTAACCTCATTTCCTACATTAACCGCAGCAGTGTTATTCTCGTACATAGCACTAATCACTTTAACATATTTGTCTGGTATACCAACGCTTGTTCATAATCTATAGAACTGAGGACCCAAGGTGCTTGACAACTAAGGTACTTCCCAATTATTAACCTAAGAGTGAAAATTTGGTCGACACATCCTGTACCTTTTCTGAAACCGCACTGTTCTTCTCTTAAAACTTTGTCTACAGCATCTCTCAGCTTAAAAGTTTCATATTACTAAGTAATTTACTACCTACAGAGACCAGACTAATGCCTCGTTAATTACAACACTCACTCTTATCACCTTTCTTATATAGTGGTTTAATTAAAGTTTTCCCAAAATTGTTAGGTACTACTCTGATTTCAATATTCATTATCATAATCTTCAGTAACTTATTTCTAACCTCAGAGCCACCATATTTAAGAAGCTCATTTACCATACTATCAGCACCTGGAGCCTAATTATTTTTTAATCCTTTCAGTACTGTCGCTAATTCTTCCGCACAAAATAAGTCTTCCTTCACATCCAACGTATCACAAACTTTTTCATTTTCCTTTATATCTTTTCCTGCAACTTTATCTCCGTTTAGCATTCTTAAAATGTTCCACCCATCTCTCAGTAACTCTTTCCTCATCACTAATTGTGGCACCGTTCCTATCTTTTATAGGCAGTGCAATCGCGCTGCCTAAGTAAAGAACGATATTGGCACAATGTATTATTATTTTCCGTTTAGACCTGGGCACTTCGTATCGAAGGAGTTGTCGTAGAAACTTCGAAAAGGGCTAATTCGATAGGCAATTGGAGTGGCTTGTGCCCTTTTTAATAGTCAAAAGTGATTGGAAGGGGCCTAACACCCTTTCCACGCCAACCATTTCTCCAAACACATCCAATTAAAATTATAAGATAGCCATTTTTTTCAGCGCAATTGATTTCCATATAGAAATTATATTTTTGAGGAGGACACTCCCCAAGAGCCCTCAAGGCAAGGGATGTAAGTTATACCCTGGGGGAATATAAGGTTTTTATAGAAAGCGTTGTCGTAGAAACTTCAAAAACAGCTCAATCGATTGAAAATTCAAAGGGCTAGTGCCCTTTTTAATAGTCGAAAGTGATTAGAGGGCGACTAAAACCCCTCTCACGCCCACCTTTCGCCCAATCACATCCAATAAAAATTTCGAGATAGACATTTTGTTCAACGTAGTTGAAAGTTCTGGAAATTATGTCTTTGAGGATGACAATCCCCCCCCCCACCTCAGGGCAAGGATTGTAAGTTATGCCCTTGGGGCATATAAAGTTTTTACAGAAAGTGCTATCGTAGAAACTTCAAAAAGGTCTAATTTGATTGGAAATTGAAATGGCTAGTGCCATTTTTAATAGTCGAAAGCAATTAGAAGGCAACTAACACCCCTTCCAAGCCCACTATTTGTCCAAACACATCCAATCTAATTTTTGAGATAGCCATTTTGTTCAAAGTAGTTGAAAGGTCCGGAAACTATATCTTTGAGGATGACACTCCCTCCACAGTCCTCAGGGTAAGGGTTGTAAGTTATGCCCTGGGGGCATATAAGGTTTTTATTGAAAGCTTTGCCGTAAAATTTGAAAAAGGACTAATTCGATTGGAAATTCAAAGGGCTAGTGCCTCTTCTAATAGTCACAAGTGATTTGAGGGCAGCTACCCCCCTCACACGCTCACCTTTCCCCCAAACACATCCAATAAAACTTTTTAGATAGCCATTCTGTTCAACGTAGTTTAAAGTTTTAGAACTTAGGTCTTTGAGGATGATAACCCCCTCAGAGTTCTCGGGGCAAGGGATGTAAGTTATACCCTTGGGGTATATAAAGTTTTTTATAGATAGTGATGTCGTAGAAATTTCAAAAAGGGCTCATTCGATTGGAAATTAGAAGGGTTTGTGCCCTTTTTAATAGTCGAAAGTGATTGGAAGATAGCTAACACCCCTCTCACACCCACCATTTTCTCAAACACATCCAATCAAAACTTTGAGATAGCCATTTTGTTCAACTTAGTGCAAAAGTCTGGAAATTATGTCTTTGAGGATTATAACCCCCTCACATCCCTTAGGGCAAGGGTTATAAGTTATGCCCTGGGGCATATAAGGTTTTTATAGAAAGTGTTGTCGTAGAAACATCAAAAAGGGATCATTCGATTGGAAATTTAAAGGACCAGTGCCCTTTTTAATAGTCGGAAGTGATCGGAGGGCAACTAACACCCCTGTCACGCCTACCATTACCCCAAACACATCCAATCAAAATTTTGAGATAGTCTTTCTGTTTAACGTAGTTGAAAGTTCTGGAAATTAGGTCTTGGAGGAAGACAACCCCCTCACAGTCTTAGGGCAAGGGTTGTAATTTATGCCCTGGGGGTATATAAGGTGATTATAGAAAGCGTTGTCGTAGAAACTCCAAAAGCGCTCTTTCGATTAAAAATTGAAAGGGCTAGTGCCCTTTTTAATAATCGAAAGTGATTGGAGGGCAAGTAACCCCCCTCTCACGCCCACTATTTCCCCAAACCCATCCTATCAAAATCTTTAGATAACAATTTTGTTCAACGTAGTTTTAAAGTCTGGAAATTATGTCTTTTGAGGATTAAAACCCCCTCACATCCCTCAGGGCAAGGGTTGTAATCTATGCCCTGGGGGCATATAAGGTTTTTATTGAAAGTGTTGTCGTAGAAACTTCAAAAGGGCTCATTCGATAGGAAATTGAAAGGGCTAGAAGGGCTAGTGCCTTTTAATACTTAAAAGTGATTGGAGAGAACTAACGCCCCTCTCACGCCCATCATTACCCCAAACACATCCAATCAAAATTTTGAGATAGCCTTTTTGTTTAACGTAGTTGAAAGTTCTGGAAATTAGGTCTTGGAGGACGACAACCCCCTCATAGCCCTTAGGGCAAGGGTTGTAATTTATGCCCTGGGGGTATATACGGTGCTTATAGAAAGCGTTGTCGTAGAAACTCAAAAAGCGCTCTTTCAATTGAAAATTGAAAGGGCTAGTGCCCATTTTAATAGTCGAAAGTGATTGGAGGGCAACTAGTCCCCCTCCCACTCCCACCCTCCCCTTTGCCCATTATGTTTAAAAAATAAATGTTGCCTTAAGATTAAATCGAAATGCACTGTGTTAATGCTAATTCCAAATAAGGCATCTCAACAGTGTCCCAGGAACAACTGAGGAAATTACGTTCAAACGTTCGGGGCTACTTCTGCTCTTAAAATTTAACCAGATCAACATAGCGTAAGTGTATCCAACTATCAAAGAAATTAAACAGATTGTTTTTGCGAATGGTATCAATGTTTCTATTTCAGGTCAACTAGAGGAGGTATGAACTAAATAAAACCCTAATATTTGTGTCCAGATTTTTAGAAAGGTATATGCTGTTAAAAATTGCTGAAAATTTTTCTCCAACATAAAAATAGTAGGCCAAACTATAAAGTCTTAAAAAAACGACCAAACGCCGTATTGTTTATAACTAGATTGTTATACCTACACAATTGCAAAATTTCCTATCGAATGAGCCCTTTTGTAGTTTCTACGACAACACTTTCAATAAAAACCTTATATGCCCCCAGGACATAGATTACAACCCTTGCCCTGAGGGATGTGAGGGGGTTTTAATCCTCAAAGACATAATTTCCAGACTTTTAAACTACGTTGAACAAAATTGTTATCTAAAAATTTTGATAGGATGGGTTTGGGGAAATAGTGGGCGTGAGAGGGGGGTTACTTGCCCTCCAATCACTTTCGATTATTAAAAAGGGCACTAGCCCTTTCAATTTTCAATCGAAAGAGCGCTTTTTGAGTTTCTACGACAACACTTTCTATAAGCACCTTATATACCCCCAGGGCATAAATTACAACCCTTCCCTAAGGGCTGTGAGGGGGTTGTCTTCCTCCAAGACCTAATTTCCAGAACCTTCAACTACGTTAAACAGAAAGGCTATCTCAAAATTTTGATTGGATGTGTTTGGAGTAATGGTAGGCGTGACAGGGGTGTTAGTTGCCCTCCGATCACTTCCGACTATTAAAAAGGGCACTGGTCCTTTAAATTTCCAATCGAATGATCCCTTTTTGATGTTTCTACGACAACACTTTCTATAAAAACCTTATATGCCCCAGGGCATAACTTATAACCCTTGCCCTAAGGGATGTGAGGGGGTTATAATCCTCAAAGACATAATTTCCAGACTTTTGAACTATGTTGAACAAAATGGCTATCTCAAAATTTTGATTGGATGTGTTTGGGAAAATGGTGGGTGTGAGAGGGGTGTTAGCTATCTTCCAATCCCTTTCGACCAATAAAAAGGGCACAAACCCTTCTAATTTCCAATCGAATGAGCCATTTTTGAAGTTTCTACGACATCACTATCTATAAAAAACTTTATATACCCCAAGGGTATAACTTACATCCCTTGCCCCGAGAACTCTGAGGGGGTTATCATCCTCAAAGACCTAAGTTCTAAAACTTTTAACTACGTTGAACAGAATGGATATCTAAAAAATTTTATTTGATGTGTTTGGGGAAAAGGTGAGCGTGTGAGGGGGGTAGTTGCCCTCAAATCGCTTGTGACTATTAGAAGGGGCACTAGCCCTTTGAATTTCCAATCGAATTAGTTCTTTTTCAAATTTTACGGCAAAGCTTTCAATAAAAACCTTATATGCCCCCAGGGTATAACTTACAACCCTTACCCTGAGGACAGTTTCCTTAAAGATATAGTTTCCGGTCCTTTCAACTACTTTGAACAAAATGGCTATCTCAAAAAATTTTGATTTCTATGTGTTTGGATAAATAGTGGGCTTGGAAGGGGTGTTAGTTGCCTTCTAATCACTTTCGACTATTAAAAAGGGCACTAGCCATTTCAATTTCCAATCAAATTAGACCTTTTTGAAGTTTCTACGATAACACTTTCTGTAAAAACCTTATATGCCCCAAGGGCATAACTTACAATCCTTGCCCTGAGGGTTGTGGGGGGGATTGTCATCCTCAAAGACCTAATTTCCAGAACTTTCAACTACGTTGAACAAAATGTCTATCTCGAAATTTTTATTGGATGTGATTGGGCGAAAGGTGGGCGTGAGAGGGGGGTTAGTTGCCCTCTAATCACTTTCGACTATTAAAAAGGGCACTAGCCCTTTGAATTTTCAATCGATGGAGCCTTTTTTGAAGTTCCTACGACAACGCTTTCTATAAAAACCTTATATGCCCCCAGGGTATAACTTACAACCCTTGCCTTGAGGGCTTTGGGGGAGTGTCCTCCTCAAAACTATAATTTCTATATGGAAATCAATTGCGCTGAGAAAAATTGGATATCTTAAAATTTTAATTGGATGTGTTTGGGAAAATGGTGGGCGTGGAAAGGGTGCTAGGCGCCTTCCAATCACTTTCGACTATTAAAAAGGGCACAAGCCACTCCAATTTCCAATCGAATTAGCCCTTTTCGAAGTTTCTACGACAACTCCATCGATACGAAGTGCCCAGGTCTAAAGGGAAAAAATAAAACATTGTGCCAACATCGTTCTTTACTTAGGCAGCGCGATTGTACTGCCTATGAAAGATAGGAACAGTGCCACAATTAGTGATGAGGAAAGAGTTAATGGGAGATGGGTGGAACATTTTAAGAATGCTAAACGGAGATAAAGTTGCAGGAAAAGATATAAAGGAAAATGAAAAAGTTTGTGATACGTTGGATGTGAAGGAAGACTTATTTTGTGCGGAAGAATTAGCGACAGTACTGAAAGGATTAAAAAATAATTAGGCTCCAGGTGCTGATAGTATGGTAAATGAGCTTCTTAAATATGGTGGCTCTGAGGTTAGAAATAAGTTACTGAAGATTATGATAATGAATATTGAAATCAGAGTAGTACCTAACAATTTTGGGAAAACTTTAATTAAACCACTGTATAAGAAAGGTGATAAGAGTGAGTGTTGTAATTAACGAGGCATTAGTCTGGTCTCTGTAGGTAGTAAATTACTTAGTAATATGAAACTTTAAGCTGAGAGATGCTGTAGACAAAGTTTTAAGAGAAGAACAATACGGTTTCAGAAAAGGTACAGGATGTGTCGACCAAATTTTCACTCTTAGGTTAATAATTGGGAAGTACCTTAGTTGTCAAGCACCTTGGGTCCTCAGTTCTATAGATTATGAACAAGCGTTGGTATACCAGACAAATACGTTAAAGTGATTAGTGCTATGTACGAGAATAACACTGCCGCGGTTAATGTAGGAAATGAGGTTAGCAGCTGGTTTTGTATTAAATCAGGAGTTAAGCATGGTTGTGTTCTACCCCCATTTATATGGATCATTTCGATGGATTTTGTCCTAAGGAGCACAGGGAAGGCAATTGGATACCACGAAATGAAATTGGGAGAAAAAAACCTCATGGACTTAGATTATGCTGATGATCTAAGCATCCTAGATGAAAGTGTGAGCAAAATATATGAACTTTTAGAGTTTTGCGAGTTCAGGGTCTTTGAATAGGTTTGAAAATTAATGTTAAGAAGACAAGTCACTAAGGCTAGGAATAAGTGAAGATGAAAATGTGACATTGGGTAACGAAAAAATTGATCAGGTCGGTAGCTTCACTTACCTTGGTAGTATTACTAGTAAAGACGGTGGGAGCAGTGAAGATGCTACTACTACTAACAACTCACCGTAGCACCAAGCTGCCTGAGGCCAACACAGCTACGCACACTCCTCCCCCATCCCAATCTTTTCAAACCCTCCCTTTTTACACCCCCCCCCCAAGAAGTTCCCATTTCCAGAGTAATTGCCTAGGGA
>CM051258.1:1346503-1431503 GCA_027921565.1 Artemia sinica | reverse complement strand
ATGTCCTTTGAAAATGTTGAAATCCTTTAAGGGTGATTTAAACAAGCTAAAAGAATTGGGAACACTATTTGTTTCAACTTTTCTACTATTTATTTCAACTATTCAATTTTAGATAACTATTTATTTCAACAGACTTAGCTTCAGTGGTGTCAATTTAAAGAATTTGTAGCGAAAAGAAGGCGAGGTGAATTTCCAACTAAGGAGGGAAGCAAATTTGTAATTTTTTTTAATTTTATCAATGAAAATACCATTAGAAATATTTTTCATCGGAAATATCCCCAAAAGGTGTTTTTAAACACAGCAGGGGATGGGCTTTAAAATACATAGAGGACATATTACCCCTTCCTCCGTGGACACCACTGCCTAGCTTAAGTCAGACTGAGTATAAAAAGTTAATTTTAACTTTTTAACCCTGATAAATGATAGTTTGACCAATGACAATTTGTCAATAGTACCATTTGGAAATTCCCAACTGATACGAGGACAATAAGTTTTGATGAACAACAAATCTAAACTAAATTCTAAAATCTCTGTTTTGAAATTTATAACGGCTCAGAAATATGACGTGACTACGTTAATTGCCATAATTAGCTTAATGGTAAATCTTACATTAATGCATGATATTGTCATCTATAATTAAGCCTCCCAAAGCGAGATACTTTTCTATTCTTTTGAAATGTGATGTATTCTAAATTGAATAATTAACAAGAGTTAAAAAGTTCAGCATGCTAGTTTCTTTCAATCAATATGAAATGACAACGGATGTTTCGAAATAGCCAACTGGAAGAACGGTTTTCCAAAAAGGAGATTAAAAAAAAAATTAAAGAATCCAATTAAAAATGATAACGATCAGAATTAACCATTTTTTTGCTGTTTCAGGTATAAGAAGGTACAGGATATATATATATATATATATATATATATATATATATATATATATATATATATATATATATATAATATATATATATATATATATATATATATATATATATATATATATATATATATATATATATATATATATATATATATATATATATATATATATATATATATATATATATATATATATATATATATATATATATATATCAAGGCCGTATCCAGGGGGGGGGGGGGTTTACCCGGTTTGAACCCCCCCCCCCCTCCCGAAATTTTGACAGAGTCGAAAATTAGTCTAAAAAATACCTGTAAAGACAAAACCTTACCAGAAAAAAAAATATGCTCCCACACTAAATCCTATTGCATTTTGTGGGTTAACGGTTCTGATCAGCTTACGCAATTAGGTAACCGTAGGTAACCCCATGTTCACCTGACCTTGCATAGTAAATTAGGGTTAATAGTATGCGCTCTGATCAGCTTACGCAATTAGGTAACCCCATGTTCACCTGACCTTGCATAGTAAATTAGGATTAATGGGCGCTGGAGGTATGGTATAAGAGAGTGCAAGATTTTCAGTTCAGTTTAGTTCAATTTCGGACTTGGCTAAGAGAAGAGCGATTTTCAACTTGAAGAGGAAGTGTGACATTACGTCGTTTTTCGCGCCCAAGCGGACCAGGGATGTTTCTGACAGTGGCATTAGCGGGACGTCTGCTAAGCATTCATCTACACCTGTGAATCTGAAAGGCACTGGAGCCATCGCTGAAGCTCTGAATCACGCACACTGGAACCAACCACGACGCAACACGCACTTGCACCAACCCAGTCTTTGTCGTTGTTTGCAAATGATATCGGTCGTTTTGTCAACAAATCATCCAGTCTCGATTCAAATTCTAAACTTCGTTTGCTGAAGAGCCCTTGGACTCCAGATGTCTCCTACATTTTTCCAGTATCCGAAAAACGGAAGCTGAAGTTTCAGTTAACTTGGCTCGCTCGTTTCAGTTGGTTGTCCTACTCTCCGTCTGAGGACGCTGCTTTTTGCAGATTTTTCGTTCTGTTCTCGTCAGAGACAGCTGGCAAAGGCTGCCACCAGCGCTTGGGGAATCTAGTCACCAAACCATTCAGGAAGTGGAAGGATGCGATAGAGTGCTTCACAGTCACCAACAAGCACAGTTTCCTCGAAACTGCATCGTATCGGCTGAAAACTTCATTTCTGTCTCGGAGAAAAGGCAGGACAATATCTTGCACCAACTAGACGCGGCGAGGAAAGCGCAGGTTCAAGAAAATCGCCAGAAGTTGCGACCAATTGTTGCTGCTACTGCTTTCACGTCTATTTTCGACGAAGCTCAGCGTTTTGCCAGCGACTTAGGACTGGAGATGACTCGTCCAAGGACGAGAGGTGGCCGGAGTATGCACGCAGACGATCCAGACCTTCTCAACCACTATAGAACCTCGCTCTTTATTCGTTTCCTGGACCACTTCACTTCCGAGCTGAAACAACGATTTGTGCTTCACCAGAAACTGCTGTCAAATCTCAGCGTCCTTTCTCCTGCCAAAATTGTTTCTGTCGATCTGAAGGCATTAAACATGGAGTCATTGGTTGAATTGTATGGCGATATTCTTCCCGAGCCAGACTGTCTGAAGCAAGAAATTGAGCTATGGCGCATCAAGTGGGAGAATGTTCCGGTATCAAAGAGGCCTACTTGTGCTGTGTCTTCGCCTGAGGCATGCGACGCTATCTTTTTTCCAAATGTTTTTCTTCTTCTGGCTGTTCTTGCGACGTTACCTGTTAGCACTGCTACTCTGGAAAGAAGTTTCTCAACGCTCAGAACAGGAGAAGAACGATTGAGTGGCTTAGCCCTCCTTGCAGTCCATAGGGACGTTGACATCTGCCCTGACAAGGTCATCGACATTTTTGCAGGGAAGAAAAATCGTCGCCTGGATTTCGTTTTATAGATATTCGCCCTTACTTTTAGCTAAAAAAAAACTAAAAAATATATAGACTTCTTCTAGCCTACTATTTGGCTTCTTTTTGCGCAAAAAAAATAGCTTGTAGTATTTAACTGTATGTAAATACTTGCCTTGTTTTTGCGTTACTAAAAAAAAAAAAAAAAAAAAATGCCCCTTATAGATACGAAAGTATGCCTAGTGGACGCGTCCTCGTTCGAAAGGGGCGGACTAACGGTCTCGAGCTAACGTAATGTTGCTCGAGGATGTTAGACGAAGTCCACGGGAAAAAATCAAGTAAACCCCCCCCCCCCCCCCGAACAAAAATCCTGGATACGGCCCTGATATATATATATATATATATATATATATATATATATATATATATATATATATAATATATATATATATATATATATATATATATATATATATATATATATATATATATTATATATATATATATATATATATATATATATATATATATATATAGCCTATCATGCCTAAGCCTATCATGATGCCCCACAATACACTCCACAACCCACCCTTACATCACTCATGTAACACCAGTCCCCCGCAAAAAGCAAGATGATAATAGTGGTACATTTAAAGCGTCTTAAGATATATCTTTGAAGGACTTTTGATGAAAATATCCATTTCTTTGAGTACTTTTGAGCTTTCAGTTCCCCTCTACCGACAAATTCATTTAACACCTACCACCTTATCTTTAAGCTCTAGAGTGTACTAGTACAAGGTAATTCACTCCACAATGGCATTAATTGACTGTCCCCCTGACCTCACGTCGTCATTTCTAATGCATTTTCAGTTATTTCATAATAAAAATTAGGCATTTAAATCCTTTGATTCGAGTTTTTGCAACCCAAGCCTATCATGATGCCCCACAAAACGCTCCACAAAGCAATAGCATCACCCCCCCCCCATCCATCACCATTTGGCACAAGCCCCCAGCCCTCGGAAGAGCTGATATTGGTGGTATGTTTAAACCATATTAAAAGGTATTATTTAAAGACTAGCAAAAATATCCATTTCTTTGAGTTAAACTTATGAACATTTCAAAATATTCTGTCATTATACGGCTGCCCCCGCCCCTGTTGTCCATACCTAGCAGTGAGATCCTGATCGATCCGAAGGATTCTCCAACCAGTGGCTGGCACGCTGCAGGGAACCTCGGTCAGTGCCTACTCATTTTGGAGACGGAATTTGGATTTTGGCTAGGTGATAAAGGAGGTTAAGAAAATGGTTTTGCTCGAGATAATTTAAAGTGTAGCATCAATAGGGAATTAACATGGGATTTCAAATGCATCCCTAGGAAATTAACATAGTATTTCATAAGCATGCTCTCCCTTTTCACATTAGATTTTAAAGACATGTCCTCTGACGTCACAATATCCCTGTCAAGATTCCCACCCCAGGAAGGTTTCCCGGGGTTCAAGGTGTTCTATTATTTCTTAAGTATTGGCAAGATTCCTACCCAAGTTCAAGCTCAATATGGGTTTAAATTAAATAAAAAAATTATAAAAATGCACTTAACTCAGTTCCTTGTGCATTGATGCACGATTGGGCCCGTAATAATTGCACACTCTAAATACAGCGTGGCCTCCTGTCCTCTCCAATTTCCACCCCGAACCGCCATCAAATAAAAATAAATTTAACACAACTTCTCCTCCGCTCACACCCCTTGAAGTATCAAACTAAAATATAATAAATAATAATAATATCAAAAAATTCTAAACATAATAATAATAAAATAAATCTAGTAAATAAATTTTTAATCTTGTAGATATTTTTCACATTCTTTTTAAAGGAGCCGAGAGACCTATATGACTTCAGCTCTTGCGGAAGTGCATTCCACTCTCTAGCACACGCAATTCTAGGAGAAAATTCCGACCTAGCTGTCGGTGTCGGGGGTATATAAATGTCTGATGAAGATCTTGTTTTTAAACTATGGATTTGTGATGCTAGTGTGAATAAGCCTTTAAATGGTGATGGGAGTGTTCTGGAAAATATTTAAAACAAAAAACGGTGCAAGATAGTCTGTAAAGTGATACCATTGACAGTCTGTTCGGTGCTGGGCCTAAAATTTGAAGTGTTTTGTTGTGAAGTGAGTTTAGTCTCTGTAAATGTGTCTTGAAATTAGATTGCCAAACTGTAGAACAATATTGAATGTGAGGCTTGATAACTGCATTGTAAATCAGAATCAGTATTTTTTTAGGGAAATGGTGATTGTGTTTTCTCAAGATTCCAAGGTTCCTTGAAAGCTTCGTCTCGACACTTGCTATGTGGTGTCTGAACGAGAGGTTTTCGTTGATTAAAACCCCTAGGTAACGAACGTGTCCTTTTTCTGGTCTCTTGATAAGTCCACGAGAGGTTTCAATACCAATCACATCAGGAGCCAGCGAATCTATACGTGAAAAAAAATAAAACACTCGATTTGTCAATGTTGATGACTAGACGATTTGCGGCCATCCACAGGTATGTTTCTTCAAGAATGTCTTGTAGCTTCGTTTTGAAAGACTTGATGTTCCATTCTGAGCTTGCCATAAGTGAATCATCCGCAAATGCCGTTAATTCGTCCTCGGCTTCTACTTTAGACCCCGGCGTCGTTTGTGTGTGACATAGTTTGCAGCAATAAGGGCTACAACTTGCAGGAGTCAGTACTTGCTGAAGATCATTTACGTGAACAAGAAACAGTACCTGTCCCAATTTAGAGCCCTGTGGCACCCCGCAGTTAACTACGACATCATTTGTATGGTCATTTCCTGTGTACATTCGACGATTTTCCAGGTAAGACTTAAAACAATCTAGGACTTGGCCACTAACTCCAATATGATCCAGCTTTCCTAGTAATATTTCGTGGTGCATGCTATCAAATGCTTTCTCAATATCTAGAAGCACTGCTGCAGGTAAAGCACCCGAATCTAGGATTCTGTTTACGAATAAACTTAGTGAACTAAGGGCGTCTTCGATTGAATGGCCAGCCCTAAACCCGAATTTGCAGCTGTTAAAAAAGCCTTTGGCCTCTAAATATTGGTAAAGCTGGTTTTTCATTGGCGTTTCAAAGACTTTCGAGAAAACTGATAAGATTGAGATTGGTCTATAATTTTTTGTGTCTGTATGACTTCCACCTTTGTGAAGAGGTATTATCTTTGCCTTTTTTAACATTTCAAGAAAGACCCCTTTATCTAATGAAAGATTTACAAGGTAAGTTAGCGGCTCAGCAATGGTCGTCACTACTGCTTTCAGTGCCTTTGTGTGGACCAGGTCAAAACCTGAAGCAGAAGAGCCCTTCAAATTTTGTACGAGTAATTTGAGCTCACCTGGTGTTACAGGACTCACTGCCATTGATTTCATACACTTCGGGCCAAGGTATTCTTTGTATGATTTAGATGGTATCCCGACAGAATTTGCTGTGGTATCGCCGATATTTGCAAAAAATGTACTTAGCGATGCGGCAACCTGTGTAGGTTCGGTAATTTCTTCATCATTCATGACCAATTTCACTGGTAATGGGGAAGACTTAGTGGTTGGCCGTAGTACCGAGTTGATAATTTGCCAAACTTTTCGACCATTCTTCCCGCTTTCCGACAGCTTTTGCTGCAGGTAGCCACGCTTTGCTCTTCGTAACACAGTCCAAAGGACTTTCCTGTATTGCTCATGCTCCTCTAGCCGCGCTAAGCTTGGAAAGCGTCTATACTCTCCCCAAAGGTGGTTTCTCTTATTCACACAGGCCAGAAGACCATCCGTCATCCAGGGGCTAATTGGCTGGTCTTTTTTTCGTTTATTAGTTCTCGGGTTTCTCACGCAACATCTACTGTATACATCCAAGAACGTCGAGTGAAATGACCCAAATGCTTCGTTTACATCTTGAATCTCCATTACGTTATCCCAGTTTAATTGCTCTAGTTCTTGTTTTAAATTTTTCAAGTTTTCATCTGTTAAACATATAATCGGTAACATAGGGTTGATTCGTGACCTTATCTTAGCTGGCTCTAAAAGGGCGAGTGTTGCATGAATGGGGAAGTGGTCTGATGTGTCGCTGACGAGGACTGCCACCGACTCTGTGAGCAAGGAGCTGAATATGTTGTCGATAAGTGAATGCGTACTCTCAGTAACCCGTGTCGGAATCGTAACAGCAGGATATAGGCCTGAACCTTCCATATTATTTAGCAAATCTGCTGCTTCGGCCGTTAGCAGAATACTGAGGTTAATATTAAAATCTCCCATGAGAATAAGCTCATTTTTTTGACACTGTGCTAGCTCCAGAACTTGAGCCATATACTGAGTTCCATAAACTGAGACGTTGACCCTGACCGAGAATGATTGATTTCACCCACAAAAACTTTTTTATTTGAGGACAGCCATACTTCTAGGAACAACGACTCGAAAATTCCTTCAATATTTCGTGTAAGGTCTTGCCTAGTTGGAACCGTGTGTGTGTCGCGGATATAAATTGCTATACCACCCCTTTTCATCTGTTTTCAGTAGAGAAAATGGCTAGTGTAACCTGGAATATCCAAAAGGCTTTCGGTTTGTTGTGTAATAGATGTTCTATATAGACCTATACAATCTGGTCTAAGCTCCCGATATGTCGACTCTAGATCAGAAAATGAGGAATACAGTCCTTGGCAATTTAAATGAAACACCAAAATCCGAGAATCAGAAGACCTCCCAGTAATTAAATTTGAAATTAGGTTTTAGGCATTGCCCCTACTACTACTAACAGCTAACCACTGAAGCAAGCAGTCTAAGGCCAAAAACAATCGCTTCAGCAATTCTACTCGAATTTTCGTTCAATTCAAATTTGAGAAGTTAATAATTACGGACTATTTTCAAAAGATGCATCGGAACTTCAACAAGCTTTGCAATTTAAATTTAAATAAGGCGAGCAGTCAATGGCTATCATCTGCTTTAACGGAGGACTAACAAAAATAAAATGATTTCTGCACACAAAGTATCACTTTGAACAAATCTTTGACCGGGCCTCCATTGGTACTAGTGGTTAGTACGTCGGTGCAGTTACCATTCGTTTAAAAGCGGAAAAGTCTCTTCGAGTCCCAACAAAACTTTTTTTTTTAGAGAAATAAATTTTCCCTTAAAGTACTATTTACAATTACAAATTGCATAAATTTTAGAATAACAAAAAAATAGACAGTTTATAAAGAAAAAAAACTTTAAAATAAAGTAAGTGTTAACATTAAGATATTACCAAAATGTTAGATTTTAAGAAATTTAAGAAAATGTTAGCTTTTAAGTAATCACACTTACCAGGCTAGGGAGCCAGGTAAGTGACGAAGAAAAAGTTTTAAAGAGTCAAATGAAACTGGATGGCAACTAGCCATCCCCCCAACCTCTTTACCCCAAATCTATCCGATTGAATTTTTTAGATATCCATTCTGTTAAAATAAGTTCAAAGATAAGATTATAAAACTCCATATAAAGCCCTGGAGGCACATAAAGCTTTTATGTGAAGGTTTTTAAAATAGTTCAAATATCAGGTAAGTCTAAAACCCGCCACACCAAAAAAATTTTATTGGCAATATTTTATTCCAAAACTTAAGGTAGCTGGCCCCTGAATCTTCCTACATGGCCCCTCCAAAAAATAATAACAACTTATCAATGATGTTTTATTACAAACCTTATGGGAGCTGACCCCCCTCCCGTAACAACTTATTAACGATACTTCATTCCAAAAATCATGAAAGCTAGCCTTTGGCCCTCCCTGCATGGCCCAACCTCCCCCAAAGACATATTAACGATATTTATTCCAGAAATTCTTGGAACTCACCATCACATAAAAGCTTTTTTGGAATCCAGGGCATAACTTAAATCACTCTCCAGCGGCCTCTGGGCGGTTGTTCCGACCATGGAGTTATATTATCTGATCTTTGGACATATTTTAACACAATAGCTATCTAAAAAATTTGATCGGATGGATTTGGGATAAAGAGGGCAGGGGGGATGGCTCGTTGTCATCCACTTCCTTTTGACTCTTTAAAAGAGAACTAGAATTTTCAATTTCCAATCGACTGAGCCACCTCCAAAGATTATGCGACCAACCTTTCCATAAGAACCTTATATACTCCCGGGGACTAAGTTACAACACTTTCCCCCCGGTTCTGAGGGGTTGTGTAAGACCTAGAGTTTTTATTATATGATATTTGGTCTATCTTTTTTTTCAACAAAATGGGTATCACATAAATTTGATCGGACACATTTGTGGAAAAGACGGTTGGTAGGGGAGGGGGCTAGATGTCTATACGACCTATACAACCAGTCAATTCGACCATCTCTTACATGAAAACCTATACTCCCTGGGGTATAGCTTACAACACTTGCCCCTGTGCTCTGGGGGAAGTGTTGACTCCGGAGTTTTTGTTTTTTGATCTTTGAACTATTTTGAACAAAATGACCATATCATAATTTTATTGGATGCATTTGGGAAAAAGGGCCGGGGGGGGGGGGGGAATTGCCCTTCGATCACTTTTGACTCTTAAGAGTACGAGAATTTCCTATTTACAATCGAGTGGCTCTTAAGTGTATACGATCATCCTTTCCATAAAATCCTATATACCCCAGGGCATAACTTACAACACTTACCCCGGGCCCTGGTGGTTGTGTCGACCCCGGAGTTTTTGCTATACGATCTTTAAACTATTTTTTTTTTACAAAATGGCTATATCCAAATTTTAATCGGATACATTTTGGGAAAAATTGCTCGGATGGGGGGGGGGCTAGTTGCCCTCTGATCTTTTTGACTCTTAGAAAGGCCACTAAAACGTCCTATTTCCAATTGAATGAGCCCCCTCCAAAGTTTATACGACAACCCTTTCATATAAAGTGCCTCTGGGAAAAGGAAAACAAACATTAGAGCCTTATGGCCTCTACTATAGGCAACGCTATATCGTTGCCTCTGATACATAGGCCATTTTTGTAAAAGTGATAGTCTTCCTCTACCCCCATCTTAAGCATATAGAATGAAATCACAAACAAAATGTCTTGTTAAAATAGATGGCTGATAAGTGCTGCTTTTTAGATTTCTACATTTTTTTACCTGACATTCTACGAAAATATTTTGGCGGTGGATGCAGGGAATCGTGACCCATCTTAAGCATTTTTGGAATTAAATTTGGGGGGGGGGGCTTACTGCAATCCAATATTTTTATATTGGAGATACTGGTATTCATGCATGCTACTTAGTAATAATACAATTTATATTTAGCCAGTGAAAACACAATGGCCGTTCTACTGATTATGACAATACTAATGTCAGTAGAGAACCCTTAATGACTACAGGGGGGAGTCCATATATGGGCATAGAGTCCCTAGGGAGATGGTTTTTCTCACTGAGAATGAAAAAAAGGATTTTTCTCACTTGAAAAAACAGGATTTTTCCCACTTTGATGGATGTTTCTTGGACGGTTATGAGTGTTAGTCAATTTATTTGTTGTTTTTCATGGATGTCAACAGCAATTTATGGATGTTTTATGGTTTTTGTCACTGAGAATGAAAAAACAGGATTTTTCTCACTTTGATGTATTTTCAAGGTCGATTTGTTTGTTGTTTTCAAGTGTATTGTCTCTGGGGCGAAGTTTGCACATGAGCATTAATGGTGGGGAAGAGATATATTGATCTAGGACTCGAGGGGGAAAATGGATTTCTGAGAAATTGATTGCGTAATCGATTGGGAATTGTATTGATCCGATTACGGGAAACAAATCACGTGTCTCCTTCTAAGCCAATCAGAGGGCTGGTTACATATTAGCGGGAGAGGATTGCAGGGAATATAAGGAAAGGATTTTTTCTATAGTTTTTATTAGTCTGTGAATAGAATTCAAAGGAGTGAGAAGAAGAACAGTTTGACTTTACTCATTTGAATATATATTTGTGTTGATGATGATGACGAGTGGAATGTTTACCCTATTAGAAGTTGATAGTGGAGTTGATGGTAATAATACAAGAGCACCAAACATTGCGGTGGAAATCACGAGAGGATCACGACTTTGTCTGGAATGGGATGAAGTATATGCAAGATATGTGATATCCTTGAGCAAATTTAAAATGGAAGATCAATTATGTTTCGCTGCAAAAGTTGATATAGCACAAGTGAATAGACTTCAATGTGCTTTAAGTGCATTAGTGAAACATATTGAAGACAATAAACTGTATCGCTAATTGTACATGCTTAGTATTATTGTTTTTGTAATTATTCAATAAAATTGTTTTGAAATCGAAAATGTTCCCTTTCTTTTCTGGTCAGGTTAGAATGCTAGGGCTAACGAATCATGGTCAGTCTAGAGTCAGCAGTCAGAGTGAAAGGATTGAAAAATGAATAAATTTGAGAAAGAGAGAATTAGATCAAATCTAGTTTTTATGGAGAGACATTTGATTTTGGATGACGATTTTCTCGAGTTATCTCTTCAACGCAGGATATTCTCTCGGGGAACACTTGACAATATAATGAAAACTGATTCATCCCCATTGGACTATTGTATGAAACTTTTAAGATGTGACCCAAATGCTTATAGTCAATTTATTGATATATTTATTGGAACAAAGCAGAATAATATCGTGGATACACTTTTGAAAACATTGCCATAGATTCAATGTAGATGGCTCCTCCTTCGAAAGAGGTAACGTCACAGAGTTACTCCTCTCCCCATTCCCCTCACTGAATTTATCGAACGAGGATCAGTTTCGTTTTAGCTGTGAGAGAGTCAAGTGACATTGGAAACCAAAAAATGTTCTATACATGTCCATTATGCATGAACACTCTTGGCAGCTGGACTCAATGTGAGAATTGTACAATTATTGATGACTATAGTGAAAAGTGTAAATTATGTAATCCTTGTAAATTACATAGAGGCTATGCAGTACAAATTAAAGGATGTAATTCATGTCTTGAAGAGGTTTGTGACTCTCACCCTAGAGGACATCTGTGCTCCAATTGTCACTATGATAAATGTGATCAGTGGGAGAATACTTACCCCGCTATGACTGGAAAGAATCCCAAACGTGATTTTAGTTTATTTCTGCGAGATTGGTATCGTCGTGGATTTAAATTATTCTGGGAAGAGGAATCTGGTCTTTGATTCAACTGTTGGGGTAACAAGACAATTTGGTTTCTACGTCATCGTTGTGACGACACTGTCTATTATGACTATAAGCCAAGTGATTTTTATTTGGCAGTTACCGAATGTGATTCACCATTTGAAAACACTGTATGCGATATTGCTTCAAATAGACAGATTGAAACTCGTGAATTTCATAATATGAATGCAAATAGTATCATTGACTATACAAAGAGATATGACAAGAGTGAAGTTACATTGTACTGTAGAAAATGTGACACTGACTTTGCAGTCAATCAAGATCAATATACAGTGAATCCAAATGATTTACCAGCATTAGTGGTTCACGACAGTTTCCTATACACCAATGAAGAAATCTAAAGTGAAGATTTAAAGACATTGTTGTATATATATGCATTTTATTAATAAACAAATTCACAAAAATTTTTTAAGCACTTTACTCTTAGGGCACTGAAATCAATATTATATAGGTCTGAGAGGATATTTTCCACTAGAAAGTCGTTCAGACGTGGATTGTCAACATAAATGTTGAGAAACTGCTTGTAAGTATAGCCACGACATCGGAACACAAAATATAGTAGTGCATGGAAACCACAGCTTTTAGTCGTTAGATCCTGCGCTCTCTTCCGATTTTGAATAATAGTTTTCCCACTGCTCTCAATATAGTTGCTGATGTAGGGTGTTTAAAATGTATAGGATAGACCAAGAGGATCAAAAAATTCAATCGTCTTCATTGTTTGAAAGATGCACAGCCAGTGACCCGTCAGCACAGTCGACGGACTGCTATTAACAATAATTAAGGTATTGTTGACACTTTGGATTTTTCCAAGAAAGTCCGAGGGCAGAAAATAGGATTTGCACTGGGATATGTAGGGATTCATATTAAAAACATTGATTATTTGACTGGTGTTCATGGTGCCAAGTCTAGTAGAACACTGCCTTCGGGAGTGATTTCCCAATAGGTTTCATATTGATTTAGTGAGATTAGTGCAATACTCTCAGCCAGTGGGTTGGCAAATGTACACTCTAAACGCACACTCCCCGTACGTACTATACTCATATCCTGTGTGCCAGACAAATCCAGTACAGTGATACCATGTGTTTTAGCAAACATATCTTTGGTTATACCATTTTCAAATAGTTGCGAATCATGATCTAGCCTTTGCATGGTAAACTCATACAATGTTCTATAGGATTTATCAAAAGATAGATTGTAGAGTGGGATGCCGTTTCCTTTGCACACAAGGGATGAAAGTCCAAACATCTCGAATTTATGTGGGCATCCAGTCCACGATCCTATTGCACTAGCGCTTTTTACAAATGCCAAAGCGAGTTTTGACGGAATTTCGCCATCGATAAAGGGTGAGTCGGTGAAGGTGCGTGACCCCATGGCAATATGACGTTGATTGGTGATTGTATGAGGAACAAGTAGTTTAATATTATTTCCATTGGCTCTCAGTTTTCCCACTGCCAAAGCAACAGAACTCATGACCTGTTGTTTGCGCACATGAAGTATTGCCGAGGTGAGAGAGAGAGTCACATCAGGATTGGCAGCAAGTTCTTTTCTCAATATGAAATTGGATGGTGCAAGCGTCAGTTTTATATCCACTTTAACATTGGGTGGCAGCCATTGGGGTATATTAAATATTTCATGATATATTTTTCCAACTAGATGTAATTCACTAGTTGTTGCATTTTTAAGTGCATCTGTACTATCAGTATTAGTAATATATTCATATCCAATGGAGGTGCCTCTCAATTCCTTGTATGACTTGGGTGTCATCAGCATGAATTGCATATAGCTTGTATAATTTGAGAGATTGTTGCTCGTGCTCACCAGCGTGCCATTGATGTAGACACTGATTTGACGAAATAGATTATGTAATATATAATTTTCATAGGATATTCCATCGGCCCGATTGGCATTGTATTATCGGATTTCCGGACTTTCATTTGTAAATCTATAAATGTTAAAGACATGTCCATAAAGTAGTCTTCATTGGAATAAATTTGAAAGTGGATATTATCGGAGAGGGGTTGTTGAGGATAAAACTGTTCAGTATCCATGCTTGAAACTCACATCAACATTTTCAGCATTGAATAGATTCAATGAGGCGGTGATTGAAGGTTGAGAATCCTTATGCGGTAGGTAGGACATCTTAGGAAAAGAAATCTAGTTTCGATCTAACAATTCTCTTCCTGGGGCTTCTTCTTCTGTTTACTGGTCGTGTCGGCTTTTTCCTGCTTTTCTTTGACAAGAGTGGTGATGTCTTTCGTTTCCGACCAAAGTAGAAACTGATGAGTGATGCATTGTTTCTCGACCTTTT
Organism: Artemia sinica; assembly: GCA_027921565.1. Lineage (NCBI taxonomy): Eukaryota > Metazoa > Arthropoda > Branchiopoda > Anostraca > Artemiidae > Artemia > Artemia sinica. The sequence goes on along the minus strand of CM051258.1, from coordinate 1,417,234 downwards.
TAAACCTTTACCATTTTGTTTTAATCTCTCGCCAAGGATTCGCGGACTGGACCTAAGATTTTCCGTAGCACTTTTTTTTAAATCCTTGCCAGAGCCCCAATCGTATAGTGTAGAGGATTCAAAATCTGTCGCAGCCGGTACAAGATATTTTCTAGCCAGTGGTAGTGAAAAGCGAAACAGCTTAGCAAACCAACTGCCAAGACCATAGCCAGACATTGACGAGCGACCTTTTTAATAGTCCATTCCATTGCCCTGTTGTCTTGGGGCAAGAGTATTGACATAGCAGTCAATATCAGGACAAGTGAATACCACTTATCTATTAGACATCTTGTTGTTGCTGAACGATGGGCCGAAAATGGCATGTAATCACAGCCAAACCTTTTGAAATTGCTATGGGATCACCTAATTCAGTTCTTAGTGTTAACTGACAGAGTTCCAAATAGGAAGTGTTTACGGGAATATACTGAAGATGCTTTATATTGTAGTGGTGAATATGTTCTTGATCGGTTTTTCGTTCAAGAACTCGTAGGAGGGGAACATTTGAATTACCAACCCGAGATGCTTCCACAAATGAGGCGTAGAGAAATATACAAGTGTCCGTGGAGAAGGCAGGCGGGTAGTCAGCAAAAATTAAATTAGTGTTTCCGGAACTTTTACCATTGATTATATTGAGCTTAAATCCAAGAACATCCTTTAGATTATCATTGAGAATAACCTTTTCATCGGCAATAGGTAAACTAATGTAGATCTTGCCCTCCTCCTTTGAATAGTTGAAATGAAAAGCTCCTTTTTTACGAGCGGAAATTCTTTTATTAATAGAACGACATAAATCATTCATACAGGTGAGTTCCTCGTAGGGTAATTCAATATATGGATAATTCATCCAATTGATTTTTTGAATTTGTTCTTGATCACCTGAGGGAGGTGGCGGCCAATCATAGGGTCTAATTTTTATTTCATATTTACGATCTTTTCTCAGGATTTAGTAGGTATTTTTGAGAATACAGTCGACAAGAGCCACTTCATACTTTCCGTCGAATTTGATGGTGGAAGAGAGTTTCGTCCAAAAATCACTTGTTCTATTCAAGTCATTGTAGAGAGGATCAGAAACATTGGAACACTGAAACATTGGAACAGAAACATTGAAAGTCACATAGAAATCATTGGGCATTGTTAATATCTTCAGCACTGATCCAAGAATCAAAATCTGAGTTGTATCCTAGCCAGCGAACAAGCAACTGTCTCTTGCCCCTACGAGTACGACTCTTTAATATCTTTTCAATTTTATAAATTTCACTAGTGTTTCTAACTTTTTGTAGTTCATATTCATAAAAACCGCCGAGAATCTCATCATCTTTGGTGTCTCGCAGTCTATATGTTGTGGGTTCGGTGTCCAGGATTTTGGACACTTTAAAAAGTTCGGTGCTCAATAAATAATTCCCCTTTTCAAAAATATTGGCGGTTCTATTAATTCGAACAGTATCACCAACATTGAATTTCTTCTTCAGATTTTTTTTTCTTTTTCACCATTGGAATATTGCTTTAGAAAAGCATCAAATGTATTTTCACTGTAATGAACTTCCCGAGGGCTTGAGTTGGACAAAGATCGATGAGGTCGATGGTTGTGTATCCGCATGATTTTATCTAAATCATGAATAAAAGCAGATGCATTTTTCAGTGTACAATATCTTGAAATTAATAGACGAATCGTTCTTATTAATCGTTCAGCCAATGCAGCCTTTATCGGACTGTGACTATGATAAAGTGTTGTATTATATTTCATTAGAACCTTTTGCACATGGGGATTAACAAATTCGCTACCACGATCTGATTGAGTTTTTCTATAGCAATCCTGTTCAAGAATACTTTCAATGGCCTGAGCAGCTTCAACAACTCTCTTTGACCGTAATGGAATGGCATAGGCATAGCGACTAAAGACACTGATTGCCACCAGAATATATTTGTAGGGTGCATTGTGACGCCGTTGAATTGCATCTAAAGTTAAAAGATCCGTTTGCATTATATGCAGAGGGAAAAAGGCTTTAGTTTGTCGATATTGTTTGCCACGAAGCCTGTGATTCCGGTGCAGTGTGTAACTCAGTTCATTCTCTAGATGCTCTTTTGCTTTTTTAAATGTGCTACCAGAGACAACTTTAGAAAGCGTTTTGGGGGAACTTAAACTTCCCGCTTCACCAATATTTTCATAGACATGTTTCAGAACTTCATCCATTTTGAACGCAAACACGTAGTGCAATGTCCACTCCCCTTTTGCACACAGGAGGGTGAATCAATTCGTCTTCGCTTTTGACTAGCAGCCACAGGTGTTATAAAATCATTGCTGCTGCTGCTGCTGCTAGTATTTTCAAATATTGAATCTTCTTCTTTTTTAAATGGTGCTGGTGTTGTTGGAGGACTATATTCTCTTAGTTTCTTTAGAATTTGCTTATTGCCAATAAGACTTTTGGAAAAGTTTGATACACTTAGAAAGGTGTATAGATTATTGTCAAATGATAAAAGTCCTTTACGATTCGTCACCATATCACAAATTAAATCAACTAGATTATAACTTTTTCCCTGAATTATAATTCGTTTCCCTATGCTATCGACTTGAACTTGATGATCATCACCACCAGTTTCCAACATGAAATATGATAATACTCTTTTACTCTGTTCTCGATAGGTCACTGGCAATAGGTTTCCAATTTCCGATACAATTGAATTCAATTCCTTCTCCTTTGATTGCACATCAGAATCTTGAGGAGATGTTTCCTGTTTAGAGGGATCTGTGATGACGGTAACAGCGGGTCTCTCACGATAAGGTTTATATTTGTCCACACGTCGCAATGCATCTTGAAGTAAAAGCAGTTTTTTGTCGTCGGCAATATTCTCATCATTAATGAATTTGCTTAGATTGTCTTCAAAATGTTCGACGGGCGAGAGGACAAGTTCAAATGGTGTCAATTTATAGGGTTTATCCATTCTCTAGAGAAACCTGTTTACAAGTCCTGCAATTATTGGCAGTAAAAGTGTGAAAAAGCTACCGCCCACTTGAAGGAGACGTTTTCTTTTAAAAATGTTTCCCTTGTTTTTACAAGCCAAGGCGTGTACAGTGGAACGATGTTGCTTTGTCTGTTGTCTAGCACCTTCTGGCAGTTGAACATTGCCCTCAGTTAAATTTAAACAAAGTTCAGATATTAGATTAATGAAGTCATTGTCAACACCATGTTTGAGTATGGCCTTCCTGAGTGGAGGTTTTGAAGTGCCTAAAACGGAAAATAAATGCCGTTGTTCGTGTAGTTTCTTCAGTGTCATAATGTCAACTAATAGCCTTTTCTACTGTTCACCGGAAGATATACTGTAATTTCTTTGTCGAAAATGTCAGTGACTACACGTAGATCCTCGGGCGTAATCTGATTAAGATCCAGCAAAATGTAACCGTAGGGCTTATTAGTCGCCTGAGTGTACGCTGACAACAGAAATTTAGGGGCGCCGGGGTATATCTGTTTATTGAGAGTTATTAGCGATCTAGAATCACGAACAACTCGATAGATAATATAGATGGTGTAATTGAATGCAAGAGTTCGCATACATTTGCTCTGATGAAACAGATTGTGTGGAACTAGGGTTATGGAAATCTGTTCATGGTGGGAGCGAAAGGTGAAAATCTGTAGCATTTCCTGTGAGAACTGTGCAATGGATTCAGCCAAATCATCAATAATCAGCCACGAGTTCGGTTCAATACTATTGAAAACATCAAGTCCCCATATGAATTGTATTTGTATGGTTGTGGCAATAGCTTTTATTTGATCGTAGGACTCCTGCCAAATACTATAGCAATAATAAATTTTCTTTGGTTTTTCCAAAAACATTTTCTGACAATTTTGAATTATTTTAGCTAAAAGTTTTGTTTTCCCCGACATTGATGGACCACACAGAAACGATCTGAAGGGTGTTTTAAATTGATACATGCTGCTGCTGCTGTTGTTGACAACAGTCAGACTACAACTAACTGTAAATCATACGTGTCCAGTGAATAAGTAATACTTTTTCCATAAATCTATCTAGTACGTCGTTAACAAGAACAACAAAAACAATATTTCATGGTCATTTATTCAACATGAAAACTCTATTTGTTCAACATGAACAACAACAACATAAGAATAACACTTGTTCAACAAGAGCCTGACTAAAACAACATTTCATGATCATTTATTCAACATGAAAACTCTATTTGTTCAACATGAACAACAACAACATAAGAATAACACTTGTTCAACAAGAGCCTGACTAAAACAACATTTCATGATCATTTATTCAACATGAAAACTCTATTTGTTCAACATGAACAACAACAACATAAAAATGACACTTTATGTACAACATTTATTATAAAAACACTTTTGTTCAAACATGAACAGCAAGAACAACAACAACACTTATTGTCTTAAAAAAACACTTTTTGTCCAGCAAGAACGCTTTATGTACATTAGCAAACACACACTATTTGTACAAAACATGAAAAAAAAACACATGAAAAAATAGCACAGTTGAACATAATGAATTTAAAATGGGGTCCCCCCCGGGGCCGTGGGGCCGAAGGCCGGCCGCGGGCGGGACCCCCCACCCCCGGGGCCGCTGTAGAAAAAAACTGTATACAATAGTTGTCGTCACTGCTGCAGGTTAGGTTGGGTTAGTTGAGGTTGGGTTATGGATAGTTAATTTATGAATGGTTAGTGGTTAGTTAATTTATGAAAGGTTGGTGGTTAGGTTAGGTTAGGGTTAGTGGTTAGGTTAATTTATCCGTACCAAGTTGATTGCGATAGTCTATGCATTCAACTCGGTCTGAAATACAGTAGTGGTCATGAGGTAGCACACTTACACCATTCTCGAGCACATAGACTTTGTCAGATATACATGACATTGCATTTTTTTCCACTCTTACAGTATAATTTTTATACTCTAGAGAGCGAATTGCCAGCACTTGTGCTCTCGGCACTAGGCTACTTTCTACACAGTCTCTGTACACGATCATGTTGAAATTGCTCTTTACAAAATGTGTAGGCACCCCTTTACACGCCTGCTTTACATCCCCATTATGAGTTTCAACGCAATAAACTTTAGGACCCGGGAACACCCCCCTGGATATCAAATCACACCCCGTCTCTGATTTTAACATTAATAGTTGGTTAGGGGCTTGGCGTTTCACCAACTCGGGGTAGAGGGATGGATTCCAGTTGGTGAAATCCATCCGCGAGCTGATGTGTTCCCCATTTTCTAAATATCCTAATAAATCCTCGGTTTTTACCTTTAACAGCAGAGAATCTGTATCCCCATAGTAAACTTGAACCTCCCCCTCCCGTGGCCATTGCACCTTGCACACATTGTAAAAAAACGACAACATGAGCTTTTTGGAAATTTCAAGTACTGAACTACCTCCTGCTATATTCTTGTTCAGTACCACATTTCTCTTTTTCCTGTGTAGAAGAACCATACCAGCCTCTATGCTCGTGAACGATGTAAAATTGGGGTCGACAATAATTCGAGCTCACTCTAGAGGATCATTCACGACGTCGCAGCGAGATCTGTCGCGTACGCTGTCACACATTTTGCCAAACGCTGAATTTAGAATGAGTTTGTACATTTCCTTCTCTACTTTGGAGTTTGCCCTAGAGCATTTATCAACAAAAGTGTCGATAAACGTTTTCAAATATGGTTTCTGATTGAATTGCAGGACCCTATGTATTTTGGTGATCTTGAAACCATTGTTCACCATCCAGTGCAAAAGCACATGGTGAAAACGATATTCATCTTAGGGTCCAAATCAGCAATCATTTTTTGCTTAGAGGGGGTCCAGTACATCCCCATATCCTCGACCAGTGATCGAGTGTAGGGGCTCAGTGAGTCCCTGCTCACTGGTCGATTGATACAGGGAAAAACAAAATCTCTGACTGAATCGTGAAACGCCAGTGGAATATGCCCGTCAATTTCAAAGAACCATCCTTGTTGCCCATTGTCCTCGACGGTGGTAATGTCAGGGAACTCACAAGGATTCTCAAGCCATTGATAGTTCCCACACGGCAAAGAGTAGTGAGACATTGCCGAGGGGTACAATGAGTTCATGTCCAAGAACACTGCATTTGACTTTGCACCGGTGCTGTTTTGTCCGCTCGGATCGGTTGACAAGACGCGATCCCCATGAAAAACATACCCTCCCCTCATTGAACGCTCTACAAAAAGGTGTTGATCCACGTCGGTGATTAGACCTATTTCCTCCCTACTAATTTTTAAAATCAAGTCTATCACCAAATGTGGCGTGGAAAAATAATAGCCTATATCTAGCCCGAACTCTGAATAGATTTGGTCTGTGTTCTTGCAGACTATGTCCAACAGAGTTAAAACGTCACTGGCCAAGTACAGTCTACAATAATCCCACCCATTTTTACAATTCCCATTAGACCACACCTTCTTGGCAAACTCATAGTCCTCGGCTGTGCATTCACTGTTGGTGAGTGAATTGTAAACAGCTTCAATTGGAGGTAGTTTCACCTCACTTAAGCGAGCGCCAGAACAGTAATAGTCGTATGCGTATACACCTTTACAGGTCAATAGGTCATACATTTCACTGTCTGGAAAGTGCTGTTTAAGCAAAGGAAAACTATCAAAATTGTCGCTTTTCTGCACTTGAATCAATTGACTCAATGCCTTAGGAAAAAAAACTAAAAGAATCTAAAAACCTGATTTTATTCCAACACGTATACCCATTATTTACTACCTGCCATTTCAGCTCGAGAAGCAACAACTTCTCGGCCGATTTGGGAATAATGTTATAGGTAAATGAATTATTTACCCATGGACTATCTACTCCCCCTCCCTCCCTGTGCATACGTGCCATTGCCGGTAAAATAAATTTTAAATCATAATTTGCATTGTGGATAAAAACTGGGATAAAAACTGCTGGCTAACATTTAAGTTACACGATTGATGCGCTACCCCTCTAAAATTACTACCCCCAGAGGATATTTCCTGCCACAAGTGATTGTGGTTTCTGACTTTCCCCTTCCCCCCTCTTTTCCCTTTAGTCCCCTTATCCCCCTCTTCAAACTTCCCCTTACAAACCCAGCATATTTTTTGATTTTTAATCGCGAGACGATCCTCTGCAGACAACACCATAGGATAATGCGTATTTCTCAAACGAGAAATAGCGCCATTAGCTGTTCCAATTAATTTAGTCGGTGCCTTGATCATGAACTCTCCCTCATCCAATGTTTCTACTATTTCTAATAACTGCATGGTGTTAGAATTGTCTCTTTTGGCGTGGGCATAGGACACTGCAATAGCTTGATGTTCTTTGATTCGGTTTGGAAATCGAGGATCGTTCACTTCCACCAGCTTAGCTGCACAATCCAAAGATATTTTGTTGCTCTGGAGGAGGGTGTTCTGAAAATTTTTAAAGCGTAAAATGGCCCTATCCCCTGAAACCGTTTCCACTGACTGGTAGCCATGCCGTCTACAGTACTTCATATGATCCTGTAGTTTTATATCGCTGCGGAATCGAGACAGGCATGTCGGACAGTAGAAACATACTCCCTTTTCTTACCCTCCCCCAGAACTCTACTGATGTCTGTAATTGGGTTGAAATGGCCAATTGAATTGGCAAGGTGACTAGATGGTGGTGTGTACAACAACCAAACCCAATGTTTGACCAATTCAATTGACGGACCCCTTACTGGGAACACCACCCTCTTCTTTTTTGAATGAACCCCATCTTCAAATTCAGTTTCATACTGAGCCACAGTAACGCCGATATTTAAATGGGCATTGGCCCTTTCAAAAATATCAATAAGCCGGAGCGTTACTGGGTATTTTCCCTCTAAACAAAAAAAAATCTACAATGGGAAAATTGGACCCCTCCTTCCCATGTACAGCCCAGTGATCTAAATTCGTCTTTGTAGCGCCATCTTTCAAAGGTCGGAAAGCTGAAATGAGGAAAGCGTACTTGAAACATTTTTGAGCTGTTTCAAAACAAATTCGTTGGACACCTTGACAACCTTCTAAATCTGGATTATATTTTAAAACTGTACCCTCATCCCTATGTCCTCCTCTTAAAATAAAATCTTTCTTAAATTTACAGATATTAACACTTAAATTTTCAACATAGAGAACTACTGACCCGCTCCCATTTTCGTTATAATGCTCGAGATGCGCAATAATATGACCTATCCACTCGGAAAAAGCACCCTCAAAATTCTCTATATTTGGATAAATCACACGCATCTCGGTATGTACATAATGGTGGTAAACTTCACTTTTTCCCTCGTTTAAATAAAACACCTTTAAAACAATAGAAACCTTAATTGAATCCCTCCCCCCTCCCCACAATTGAATTTGGTTCTCCAGCAGTGCACGAATTCTATCTAAATAATCATGCACAATTTCTACGGGGTCAAACACAAAATTACCACACAAAAGCGAATTAAAAGGGTCCCCAAAAGTTGCAGTGTAGACAACTATTGTATTTAAAATTGTATTTGATAGTTGAAACTCAGGGAATGTCGTAAACTGAATATTAACCCCCTCCTCCCCCACCCCTCTTGTATATTATTATCAACACCCCTCCTCCACCCCCCACCTCCTCCTTTTGTATATTATCAACACCCCTCCCCCACATTGTTCAATAATAGGGCTATGGGAAGCCACTTCATTCGATTGAAGTGGAACTATGTTATTGGGGGCTAGAGGAGGGTTCCCTGTTAATTCCCAGGTAAAATCGTCTAAAAGCTGCAAGGTGTTTGGACTCAGCAAAGGTAAGTCCCCCTGGTCAACTGCGCTATAATCAACATTAAAAAAATCAGCTAAAAAGTCGTCAATGTTGTCTGGAATAAATTCTAGAGAATTACCATTCCAAGTTGAATTGTTTGAGGGCCCCATAGGCGCGTTCTTTCCTTCTCCAACTGAAGATTAGGGGGAGATGGCGAATATGGAACCAGAACGACCTATAAATGAAAAATAGCTTATTTTCATAGTGTCTAAATCACCCCTAGTTTTGAAAAATTGGATTATTATTGCTTGAAAACACATTTAATAGCAGTAGCATTTGATTAATGCACTACTCAATATATTCTGAAAGTTCCAGCTAAATACAATCTAAAACATTACATGGTAGGTTTTGAAATAGATAGCCTAACTCATTCAGATCATCTCCCGAATATAGCTTATTTTGAATGTGTATAAATCGACCTCCTTTGACCTTACATTCGTTAATACAAGATATTCAGGAAAATGCAATTAAATGGGAACCATTAACTCTTATTGAATGTCCCCCTAAATCTTGGCAAGTTATAATTGAAAGTTGTCAACAATATTACGCAAATTAGAATTCATATGTCTAAGAGATAAATGGTATAATCTCTGTCCTTCAAATTGAGTGGGGAGAAAACATCTTTAGCGAAAAAATATCTTTTAAAATCTCTGACACAATTTTAAAGTGTTGAAAAAAAAGCGAAAAGAAAAGGCTTAAAAAGATGGAAGAAATAGGTAGAAAATAGACGTGAAAATGCTCACATTTGCAAATTCCGGCTGTATTTGGGTACCGGATGGTCCTGGCATGGCATGCTGGAGGGAAACCTCCTGACCTAGCGTAGGTGGGGCAGCTTTTAAAGGTACTTGGAGAGCAGCCATCCACTCGCTCTTTAATTTTCTACCAGGCTGCATTGGAGCCTGCGTGGATGGGACTTGGGCAGTCAACACTTGTTTGGGAGGCTTCGGCCGGCGATCAGACTGCACAACTGGCACCTTCACAGGGACTGCCTCGTCCTCTCTTGCCCTCTTCGATGGAGGGGGGGGCCAATACATTCTTCACAATTTGCCTTAAAAGAAGAGAAAAAAATTAGTATTGAAATAATTTTCCCCTTTTTCACAGAATGAAAATTAGTACCCTCATCCCCCTAGCCATAATTTTGTCTAGGAAGCATATATCATTAAGAAGCCTCCTCCCCCTAAGCCAAAAGCGAAGCAAAAAGGTAAAATTTGCGAGAAATGCTCCTATTTTTACCTTGTTGAGAAATTTTTTTTAAATGTTTCCCATCTATAGGCTTTTAAAATAGAAAAAGATTGTTAGCCTAGCAGGTTATAGGTCATAAATTTACGATCTTAGATGTAAATGATATTCAATTTACAGATAATAAAGCTATCTTTTTCTTAAACCTGTCCCCTTACTTTTCACGCGAAGAATGAGCTTGTTTTCACATTATAATGATGTCGATAGAATTGAGGCATAGCCCCTCCCCCCTTTTTACATAATGTTCTAAAAAATATTGTTAGCAATTATTTTGGAAAACAACTCGTTTCGCTCTTCCATACAGGTTGCGAACCCACAGGCTCAATTATTGTAATCTCGTCTGTTATTTTTAAGATATTCAGGAAAATGTAATTAAATGGGAACCGTTAACTCTTATTGAATGTCTCCCCAAAATCTTGGCAAGTTATAATTGAAAGTTGTCAACAATATTACGCTAATTAGAATTCATATGTGTAAGAGATAAATGGTATAATCTCTGTCCTTCAAATTGAGTGGGGAGAAATTATCTTTAGCGAAAAAATATCTTTTAAAATCTCTGACACAATTTTACAGTGTTGAAAAAAAAGTGAAAAGAAAAGGCCTAAAAAGATGGAAGAAATAGGTAGAAACTAGAGGTGAAAATGCTCACATTTGCAAATTCTGGCTGTATTTGGGTACCGGATGGTCCTGGCATAGCATGCTGGAGGGCAACCTCCTGACCTAACGTAGGTGGGGCAGCTTTTAAAGGTCCATGGAGAGCAGCCATCCAATCGCTTTTTAATTTTCTACCAGGCTGCATTGGAGCCTGCGTGAATGGGACTTGGGCAGTCAACACTTGTTTGGGAGGCTTCGGCCGGCGATCCTACTGCACAACTGGCACCTTCGTAGGGGCTGCCTCGTCCTCTCTTGCCCTCTTCAATGGAGGGGGGCAATACATTCTTCATAATTGTCATTAAAAGAAGAGAAAAAAATTAGTATTGAAATAATTTTCCCCCTTTTCACAGAATAAAAAAAAATAGTATCCCCCTAGCCATAATTTTGTCTAGAAAGCATATATCATTAAGAAGCCTCCTCCCCCTAAACCAAAAGCGAAGCAAAAAGGTAAAATTTGCGAGAAATGCTCCTATTTTTACCTTGTTGAGAATTTTTTTTTAAATGTTTCCCATCTATAGGCTTTTAAAATAGAAAAAGATTGTTAGCCTAGCAGGTTATAGGTCATAAATTTACGATCTTAGATGTAAATGATATTCAATTTACAGATAATAAAGCTATCTTTTTCTTAGAAACCCCCGGCCCTCTTACTGCCCTAACGCGAAGAAACAGTTTTGTTTTTTCACTTTACAATGATGGCGATAGAATTGAGGCATGGCCTCTTCCCCCCTTTTTACATAATGTCCTAAAAATATATTGTTAGACCTTAATTTTGGAAATAACTCGTTTCTCTACTTCCATACAGGTTTTGTAGGCCTAGCTTAATTATTACAATCTCTTTTTGTCTGAAACTGTTTTAATTTGACGGGAAAAACAACCCCTTTGGCTAGGCCGCTATCGTAAACAAACAGGAAAAGGGTGACAAACTAATTATAACCTCGCGGAGAGCTTATGTCAAAACAGAGCGGCTTAATGCCTAAGAGTTGACGGAAGTTGTCTGTCGCTTTTAGCTAGAAATATAGAAGGCATGAATTTTATCGAAAAAAGAGAATTATTTCTATTGCGAGAATTAAAGTCATAAACATAAGAGGGGTTTTGAGGGGGGTTAGGTTTAGGTGGTAAAAAGAACATATTTTACGTTTTCTAGCGAGTATAAAGATAGCATGGTGGAGTTTGTATTGGAGTGGAAGGGGGGGATGGGGGATTTACCTGAATATACTGGAGGGTGACCAAGGAAAATAATTTTATTTTAAAAATAAAGAATGAAAATGTACTCACATTGCTAATCATTGTAGACGAAGTTTCCTTATCAATAATATTCTTTGTTATATCCATTGCGTCACAGAACTATATGATAATTTAATCACAATGCTTGTCCGTTATATACGAAATCCCAAGGGCGAATTGTTATGCAAAGGGAAAATAATATGTAAGCGACTCTCTGATTGGCCTAGAAGGAGATGTAACCAGCCCTCTGATTGGTTTAGAAGGATGTATGTACTTCCGGTTTCCTATTCCTGGATCAAAACATTCCCCCTAGCGTACACCTGAACGAACAACAACAACAACAAATCAATTGATCTTGAAAGAGGTGTTTTTGACCCTGTCCCCGTTAGACTCAATAATCCAGCAATTTTTGATGTGAACTCTTGTTGACATCCAAGAAAACAAATCGACCTTGAAAATACATCAAAGTGAGAAAACTCCTGTTTTTTCATTCTCAGTGACAAAAACCATAAAACAGACATAAATTGCTGTTGACATCCATGAAAAACAACCAATAAATTGACTAGCACTCATAACCGTCCAAGAAAACACCCATCAAAGTGGGAAAAATCCCGTTTTTCAAGTGAGAAAAATCCTGTTTTTTCATTCTCAGTGAGAAAAACCATCTCCCTAGGGACTCTATGCCCATATATGGACCCCTTCCCCCGGAGTCATTAAGGCTTCTCTACTAATCTCGTTAAAAATCAAAGGGGGCTTTAGACATTGCCCCTACTAATACTAACAGCTAACCGCTGAAGCAAGCAGTCTGAGGCCAAAAACAATCGCTTCAGCAATTCTACTCGAATTTTCGTTCAATTCAAATTTGAGAAGTTAAAATTACGGACTATTTTCAAAAAAGATGCATCGGAACTTCAAACAAGCTTTACAATTTAAATTTAATTAAGTGGAGCAGTCAATGGCTATCATCTGCTTTAACGGAGGACTAACAAAAAAAAATGATTTCTGCACACAAAGTATCACTTTAAACAAATCTTTGACCGGGCCTCCATTGGCACTAGTGATTAGTACGTCAGTGCAGTTACCATTCGTTTAAAAGCGGAAAAGTCTCTTCGAGTCCCAACAAAACTTTTTTTTTAGAGAAATAAATTTTCCCTTAAAGTACTATTTACAATTACAAATTGCATAAATTTGAGAATAACAAAAAAATAGACAGTTTATAAAGAAAAAAACTTTAAAATAAACTAATATCTTAACATTAAGATATTAGTAATATCTTAACTGGTAATATCTTAACATTAAGATATTACCAAAATGTTAGATTTTAAGAAATTTAAGAAAATGTTAGCTTTTAAGTGTGGTAAAGCTTTCTAATTTAGTTAATTATTAATTTAGTAAAAATATATAATACGCAAATACGAAGTTTAGAAATACCACCTTTTATTAAGATAAGGAATATATCCTGCCAAGTTTCTTCTTAACGCGAAATTGAGAAATACCACTTCCTAGCTTTTTGCGTCGGTTGGTTAAAGGAAGGTGTGGTTGATAGAAATTTATAAAAGATATATTTTATGGGAAGGGGCAGATTTAGACTGATACTAACTTTATGCCGGACTGACCTCTGGTCCGTTGTTTTTAGAAATACCTTGGAATCTTGTCGGATCATTGTAAGTGTCTAAGTATTCTATTATATATTACTGTAGTTTTTCCGAGACTTGTGGTCTACTTGGGACAGCCAGTCCCAGTAGAAAATATTTATCTGTTATTATTATATGTTAACTGAATAAAAGTATAGCATTATAGCCAACCTCTATACAATCTACCTTTAGCCCCTCGAACATACCCAGTTGGCACGCCTCATTAGTCCGGTCATAGCCTAAGGCACGCTACCAAAGTTTAATTACCTTAGGGCCATAGTTTGTCTCCCCTATAAAGGGAGAATAAAGGCATCTACGACTAAAACACCCAAATACCATAAAATAACACTTCACAACAACTGGTGGTCGCTAGAAAAACTGGGTCGAGAAGGCTAGATAAAAATAGTAGATTGGAATAAATGGCTTTACCAGAGGAAAAAATGACTTCCCTATCAAAAGTACTTGAAATTGCAAAAATTATACCAGAATACGCGGGAAATTCAGATGTAGATGAGTTTATCGAAAAATTAAAAATTTTCGATGAACTAACTAAATCGTTTGAGGATAAGGTCAAAGAGCAATGCGTTGCAGCCAGATTAAAGGGAAGCGCCCTTAAACATTTTGAGGCAATTAAGGGAAAAGAGCCCAAGGACATCAGTACTCTAATTAAATCTTTTAAAACAAGATTCATAGAGACAAGTATCTCCGAGAGGCTAAGGACAGAGGTATTCACATTCAATACCTCAGCTAGTATCAGGAAATATGCCGACAAAATTTGTAGATCCATGTGTTTACAATTAGAGAAAGGCGGAAATGACGAGACAGTACAGAAAGTACAACTACATACTTTTACCCAAGGGTTACCAAAAAATTATTAAGACTAATAATATCGCGGAAACCTGAAAATTTAGAGCAGGCTATAATACTAGTCGAAACAGAGGTAAAAATTGACGAGGCAATGAAAAAGTTTGACCACATGTGAATAAATAACACAGGAGCCCAAGAAAGTAAAAAATATGAAAGGGGACAGAAAAGGATGAGCTTTGAGGAGCCGAATCGTGAACCAAAAAGGCGCAACGGAGGCCGAGGGTCGCCGTCTAGGGAAATAGCTGAAAGACTCAACGACCTTGAGAGATTATCAGCTAATAACTATAGAAAATATGGGCACCCTCCCCCACCAAAGACAGATTGTTGGGGAACCAACAAGGACAGATCAAAAATATTTAGAAATAACCAGGAAACAAACAAACAATTTAAGAGAAAATTTTATTGCTATTATTGCAGCAAACCAAACCACTATGCAGCAGATTGCTGGCATAGAATACGCAAAGAAGAGTTAAGCTCATAGCTCAAGAGTAAGTTCATAGAGTTAAGCATCTCCGAGAGGCTAAGAACAGAGGTATTTACATTCAATACCTCAGCTAGTATCAGAAAATATGCCGACAAAATTTTTAGATCCATGTGTTTACAATTAGAGAAAGGCGGAAATGACGAGACAGTACAGAAAGTACAGCTACATACTTTTACCCAAGGGTTACCAAAAAAATTATTAAGACTAATAATATCGCGGAAACCTGAAAATTTAGAGCAGGCTATAATACTAGTCGAAACAGAGGTAAAAATTGACGAGGCAATGAAAAAGTTTGACCACATGTGAATAAATAACACAGGAGCCCAAGAAAGTAAAAAATGTGAAAGGGGACAGAAAAGGGTGAGGTTTAAGGAGCCGAATCGTGAACCAAAAAGGCGCGACGGAGGCCGAGGGTTGCCGTCTAGGGAAATAGCTGACAGACTCAACGACCTTGAGAGATTATCAGCTAATAACTATAGAAAATATGGGCACCCTCCCCCACCAAAGACAGATTGTTGGGGAACCAACAAGGACAGATCAAAAATATTTAGAAATAACCAGGAAACAAACAAACAATTTAAGAGAAAATTTTATTGCTATTATTGCAGCCAACCAAACCACTATGCAGCAGATTGCTGGCATAGAATACGCAAAGAAGGCCAGACGTACAAGACAAGACACCAATTCAGAACGCAGGAGGACACAAATTTAGGAAGGCAGGGAACAAATAATTCTTGGCAAACACCTAATAATATTCCTGAATTTAGGCCTAGGAGGCAAACGGTTAATAATACCCAGGGTCAAAGTAGCAGCGCTGAAGAAAACTGGGATAATACCAGAAACTTTTGGCCAAACAGTGGGCATTTAAACGGAGAAACCAGCCTGTAAGGGTCGACAGAGCTGTTTCCTTACAAAGACCCCTATATAGTTTAGAATGTTGTGATACAAATGCAAATAATAATAATCTACCGATTCTGCGTTGTTTTAAAATTGAGTTTTTTCAAAATTTACAATGTTTACTAGATGCAGGCGCATCTAAATCATCAATTCGAGAGGAAGTTAAGAGGTTTCCTCCTAGTGTCACAAATCGCGTAAGCAGATGCCAGAATACCCTGACATCAGTGACAGGGCACAAGCTGACAATTTTGGGAGAATGTCCACTGAAATTTAGCACAGGGGATAAAGAAATAACAGTAACAGTAATAATATGCAAGCAGCTACCATTTCCTTGTATTCTAGGAGTAGATGCCATCAGAAAATATGGGATTGTATGGGAACCCATATCCGGTACAATAACCATAAGCAAGGCAAATGAAAATAATAGGCAAATTTGCGTAACAACAAATAACGAAAGTGAAGATTCGAATTATAACCTAAAAATAAGCGGAAAAATCACCATAGAAGGGGGAACGACAGCTCAAGTTCTAGCTACATTAAATGCAAAAGTAGGAAAGGTTAAAACAATGGATGCCATGATAGGAGGGTACATCATAAGAGAATACCCAATGATTTTCGTGGAAAATCAAGCTATAAAAATTGAAAATGGTATAACATACTTAAAACTATCAAATATTAGTAATAGTAAAATAAAACTGAACCAGGTAGAACTTGGATCAGTGGAGAAGATTTCAAATTCGGAAATAAAATCTCTAAACAGTCCAGAATTAATCGTAATCTTCACTAGCCACGAACATTTATACTCATTAAAACCGCAACCACAAGAAAAGTATGGAATGTCGAAAACAGATTTTTTGCAACAATTTGATTTAAAACATTTCCCGGAAAACGTAAAAACTAGGGTGGAAAATATTCATTGGGATTTTAAATGGACTTTTGCAAGACACAAAGCGGATTACGGATTAACTCACTTAATCACGCACAAGATATCCACAGAGGGCCCTCCAATCAAAAAGTCACCGTATAAAATACCTTATCATTTAAATCCATGGCTAGAAAGCCAAATAAAAGAAATGGAAGATCAGGGAATAATTAAAGAAAGTATTAGCGATTGGTGTTTTCCACTAGTAATAGTCAGGAAAAAAGATAACACCTGGAGATTATGTATAGACTTTAGATCACTAAATGCCGTCACGGTTAAGGATGTGATGAAGTTACCAAGAATTGATACGATTTTAGATTCGTTAGGGGGTTCAAAATATTACACTAGTTTTGATTTAATAGCAGGATATTGGCAAATCGCTTTAGATGCAGAAACAAAGCATAAGGCTAAAGTAATCTTAGACGATGGAAGAACGTTCACATTTGAACGTATGCCGTTTGGCTTATCATTTAGTCCAAATTGTTTTAGTCGACTAATGAATTTGGTGTTAAAAGATAACGAACCAGGAAGAAAAAAAGAGACCTTGGCTTATTCAGATGATGTAATTTTGTTTAATTAAAACCTGGAAGACCACTTGGTCGGACTTAGAAAAATACTGGAAAAGTTTGAAAAAGCAGGCTTAAAATTGAAACCAGAAAAGTTAAAAATAGTAGTACCAAAATTAGTTTTTCTTGGACACCTGATAAACCAAGGTACTATTTCACCTAATCCAGAAAAACTTACAGTCTTAGAAAATTTACAGCCTCCTAAAGATCAAAAAAGCTGCAGATCAGTTTGTGGTTTGTTAAGCTATTTCAGACGATATATTAAAAATTATGCCACAATAGCACAACCTTTGATAAACCTTTTGAAAAAATCAGGTAAATTCGAATGCCCAGAGGACGCAAAACAAGCGCTAAATGAAATAAAAAGGCAATTATTACTGGCACCAATACTAAAACTACCAGATTTGTCACAAGACTTCTGTTTGCAAACAGATGCTTCGGGGTACGGTATCGGGGCCATATTATTAAACATAAATTTTCTTGGAGTAGAATCGATAGTCCAATACGCGAGCAGGTCACTGTCGGAGGCAGAAAAAAAAATAATCGACAGTTGAAAAGAGTGTTTGGCAGGTGTAGTTTTTACAGAATATTTTCGACAATTTTAACTTGGAAAAAAATTTATTTTACGCGTAGACCAAAAATCATTAGTTTGGCTACATACGATGCAAAATACTTCAGCCCGGCTGACACGGTGGATACTACGTCTGCAAGCATATTCATATACCCCAATATATATAAAGGGCTGTACAAACATTTGACCAGACTATTTGTCACGAAATCCAGATACGGAAGAAAATTTGGTAATAACCATCCAGAACCAACTGGAAGGGCCAGAAATACTGTCTAATGAAAATATTGCGGACCATCAAGATAAAGATGATTTTTGTTTAGCAATGAAATCCTTTTTATCAAAAGGAACGGAACTGCCAGAGCACTTTAAACATTTTTTAAAGGACTTAGATAATTTCAATCTTGACGAAAGTAAAAATCTTCTAGTAAGATATCACAGACCATCGCAAGAATATAGAAAAAACGACTTTAAAGCTATTCCAGTAATTCCAAAATCTCTGGAAGGAGAAGTTTTACAGATGGCACATGCAAAGATTGGCTGTCACATGGGAGAAGCAAAAACTATGGAGAGGCTGAAAGGAAATTTTTATTTTCCAAAAATGTGCTCAAAAGTAAAAGCTTTTATACAAAGCTGCCAAGAGTGCGCCAAACAAAAATCGCCACCAAGGACCCCTAGGGCTGAATTAGGTCAATACCCCACCCCTTCAGGGGTAGGAGAATTAATGTCAATAGACATTTGGGGAACAGGAGGAAGTTTACCAGTTTCCAGGAAAGGAAACAGGTGCGTACTAACCGTAGTCGATCATTTTAATTCATATTTATACGCTTTTCCAATTAAAGATGAAAAGACAAAAACCATTGCGAAAGTTTTGGTCAATCGCCTATTTCTGGAACACGGGATTTTCCCTAGAGTTTTACTTAGCGACAATGGGCCATGTTTTAGAGCCAAAAATTAGACGAAATTACAGAATATCTGGATGTTAGACGATGGTTTACCTTGTCTTACATGGCAGCAGCTAATGGGAAGGTTGAACGTAAGCATAGGGAATTAGCTTACATGCTGGGAATACATGCAAGAGAGGAAAATGAAAATTGGGACGAACATTTACCATTTGTAGTCTTTGCAATAAATACAGCTTTTTCACGTTCCTTAAAAGAAACGCCATTTTTTTGCATCATATAAGGGATCCCAGAATTTGTTTAGATGAAATACAAAATGACAGAATATATTACAACCTAGACCAATATAAGCAAGAGATGGTGATGCGAATGAAAAAAACTATGGAACAAGTTAAAGACAATCTGGAAGATGCGAAAACAGAACAAAAAGAAAAATATGACAGAACAAGCAAAAATAAAACGAGTTACTGTTTAGGAGATTTGGTTTATGTTTACAAAACAAATCTGGAAGGAACAAAAAAATTTAAACCGAAATGGGATGGACCCTACAGGATTATAAAAATTCTACCAAATAACTTAACATATGTTCGAAAGCATCAGCCTAAGGAAAAGGAAGAAGTAGTGCACCATAATAGAATGAAAAAGGGATATTTTTCAAAACCGTGGAAAACAGAGCCTATACTTTCAGAAGAAGAAATAGAGGACACGATTTCACTAGTATATATCAGAAGATCATATGAATTTTATGACCTTTTTAATGACCACAAAAGTTGGGAGGAGTGGAAGGAGTATTTAGCCCAGTCTTGGCTACAAACTCTACACCACAAACAAGAGAAAAAGGGAAATATTCGATACTCATCGGAAACTAGCGATGAAGAAAATCAAACACAACATAAGGGTTTAAAATGTGATAAACCAAGGATAAAATTCACACAGGAAGAAAAATTGGAAGGAACCAATGAATTATCTGATTTTCATTCATTAGACTCACCTACAGTCTTAGCGCAAAAATGGCTTTTGGAACAAACGCCATCTACCAGACGCGAGCTAACAGAATGTGACACTGAAATAAAACAGAATGTGACACTGAATAAAACAATTATAAAAAAAATATTAAATAAAAATAAAACGAGTAAAAAGCCTCTAAAGAAATATCTATATTTTCTTTTTTTTTAAATCGGTATGTAAATAACATCAAAGTTTTCCTTCAAATATATATCGCCAGTAAAAATTATTACCGTCACGTAGAAAAAAAATTCAAAAATGTTTAGCCTAAATACTCATAAGTTCCCAGAAAAGAAATAAACTCCTATCTGAAGTGACATCATAGCTACCTGCAAAAATTTTGTTTCCCAGACGAGATAAATCTTCGCGAATGGTGTACTGACCTCATTTTTGACTTGTTGACTTGTCAAAAAGAATTACGTTCCATAAAAGAAAATAAGTGAGGCCACGTAACTTTTAAATGGGTGTAGTGAAACTAATTGAATTATACATATTTAGAATCAGCATTAAAAGACGATTCTTTTGATATGTATATTAAAAAAATATATTTTTCGGGGGATAATTAAAAAAAAAAAAAACAAAGGAGTTAGTCTACTGAAATAGGGTCATTGGAAGCTAGCAAATTTGGAGTTGAGCTCAATCACTGCTGGTCTCTCGTTGTTAAGTAAATGCAATGCATCTACTGACCTTTGAGTCTCTGAGGTGAAACTTTCAGTCGAATTTAGAAAAAAATTGTTTTGAAGAAATTTAAAAATAATAATAATAGGAAAATACAGCGAGAGTTTACATGAATCCGGACATGTATAAGCTAACTGTAATCTTATAATAATTAGTTATAGTCTAATATAAAAATTTTAGGTGAAAAAGAATAAAAAAAAATTTAAAGACAATAATTAAGCGCTATAAAGATTTAAGCGAAACTTAGAATAAACTTAGAAGGAAAAAAAAAGGGTGCTAAGTAAAAGGAACCGAAAGCAATATAAAAATATGTTATAGCCTAACAACTTACCAGGAGGAGTAAGCCAACGACAAAATCCATTAAAAATAAGCCAAAAAAAAATAACCCCATCGTCACAAGCAAACCACAATTCATAGTTCAAGATAATAATTTTAACTCTAGCGATGTATTGGATCTGAGAAAACGAACTGGCACAGGAGAACCCTAGTTTAAACAATTGGCTTTCACCTGTGCCAACCCAAACACCCAACTCCCAAGCCGTCGAACCCTAACAGAAACTAAACGTATCCACTTTTTCTTTGAAAATAAAATATAACATTACACAACAAAAGAACTTGCAGTAATGAACAGAAATTCATTCATACAACGTTCCCAGATTTAAGGTTATCAATAAACTACAGATAGTGGAAATCGAATTCAAAGCTCTGTAGCCTTGCCAAGGGAATTATTGTCTCTCTTTCTTTGGCAAATAAAATAGTAACTAAAGCTAGGACAAAATTGGCAATTAGGATATCGTAAAAGTTACATTTTTATGAAGAAATGAGAAATAGCAAATGCGGGGCAAAACTTAATTAAACGTGTTCTAAAAATCAACTGAAGAATACAGTACTTTTCTAACACAAACACTTTTGGACAGAAAAAAATGAATTATGTCAACAAAATACAGGTGGCAAAAATTGGACACCCCCCCCCACCTCTCAAAAATAAGGAGATAATGAATTTGACCATAGAAGGGCAATTAGCATACACACTTGTAAAAGTTATTGAATAAAACATGAAACATATGAATAGAGGCTTAGAAAAGACCTATCTTACTGAAAAAACGGAATAAAAACTTGAAAAAAAACCTTAGGCTTCATTGAAATAAAGAATAAAAAAAAGAGAAGGGTTCAAGTTGAAAATATAGCAAAACGAAATTAAAAGGAAAAGAAACTGAATGGAATCAGTTAAACTCTGTTATACACACTTATTGAACTTGCCGAACGAAACTAGTACGAAAAATGTACTAAATAAGTACAAAATGAGTAGCACTAATACTACAGAGCTGTGTGCCATGATTACTGTGTGTTACAAATTACTGTGTGCCATGAAGGCCAGGTATTTTTTTCTGCAGAAGGGCTACTTTTCTGAAAAAAGAATAGCCCAAGAGAAAATTGTGGCCACAAATCAAAAAGTGTGGCAATACTATAAATTATTAATTATTGTGTGTGCAGGTTCATAATAGTCCTTTTAGCTGTAGCCCATGACAAGAGGACCTGGAAACGTTATAAGGAGCTACCAGAAGGCAGTCCTGGTAAGCAAACCTTCAGAGTACAGACCAAGTCATTTGATAATGGCATAAGAGGTATAAGGTGAACAGCAAAAATTTTTAGCTTATCAGATCTAAGCTGTAAATGGAGCCTTATACCAAAAGGACATTAAAGCTGAAAAAAGAGAGATTACAGACAAAAACGTTATAAAACTGTCTCAAGTACCAAAAATTCGAAAATAATTAGAAAGCTCAAAAGTCGGAAAAGTATATAGCAAAGTTATGTTATATGAAATATTGCCAAGCCCTTATATAGAGGCTAATCACAGTTATCAGTTATAGTGCATAAATCTATTTGTTGGAGTTGCTTTTGTTTTGTAAATATTTTAATTGCAGTAAGGACTTATCATATAAAAGTCTTGACGGACTTATTTAAAAGTTGTACAAAGAATAAATATTGCAGTGATTAAATAAATTATTAGGGTACATAATTATCATTTGTTTTTAACAATTAAGTATCAGCATAACTTCGGTTAATATATATATATATATATATATATATATATATATATATATATATATATATATATATATATATATATATATATATATATATATATATATATATATATATATATATATATATATATATATATATTTATATATATATATATATAACCTAAACTATCCATGTAAATATAGTGAATTAAATGTTGAATATTTGTGTTTTTTTAGTTTTATATCATTCAAGAAGTATTCTACATTAATACTTCATAAGCAATTAACAAAACAATAATTGGAATTAATTCCAATGCTAATCTATACCGTGTATTATTTTTTTAATGCTTTAAGTTATAAACAGTAGTTAAATATCCTATCTAGTTTTGTGAATTAGAAAAAAAATACTTGTGTAAGCTATTACACAATGCTTATATATATATATATATATATATATATACTATTTTTTTTATTAACTTTAAGTTTTAACTAGTGATTTAATGTTATATGTAAATGTTGGTAATTAAAAGTAATTAACTTTCGTAAAAAAAAAGAATGCATTGATATATACGAATTTTGAGTGTTTCTTTCTACTCTATATGTAAAACTTTATGCTTTATATGTATTCTAATGTGAATATTGATTTTAGATACAGCCTTAGCTATTTTTTTGGAAATCAAATTTTCGTAGCATCCTTTCGGATCCATTTTGGTAGAAATATATAGAGTATAAAAATATATAAAATATAAAAATATAGAGTTATTTTATGGTATTTGGGTGTTTTAGTCGTAGATGCCTTTATTCTCCCTTTATATGGGAGATAAACTATGGCCCTAAGGTAATTAAATTTTGGTAGCGTGCCTTAGGCTATGACCGGACTAATGAGGCGTACCAACTGGGTATGTTCGAGGGGCTAATCCGATTTCCAATCGAATGAGCCCCCTCCAAAGTTTATACGACCACCCCTTTCATATAAAGTGCCTCTGGGAAAAAGAAAACAAATATTAGAGCCTTATGGCCTCTACTGTAGGCAACGCTATATCGTTGCCTCTGATACATAGACCTTTTTTGTAAAATTGATATTCTTCCTCTACCCCCATCTTAAGCATATAGAATGAAATCACAAACAAAATATCTTGTTAAAATAGATTGCTGATAAGTGCTGCTTTTTAGATTTCTACATTTTTTTACCTGACATTCTACGAAAATATTTTGGCGGTGGATGCAGGGAATCATGACCCATCTTAAGCATTTTTGGAATTAAATTTGGGGTGGGGGGCTAGCTGCACTCCAATATTTTTATATTGGAGATACTGGTATTCATGCATGCTACTTAGTAATAATACAATTTATATTTAGCCAGTGAAAACCCAATGGCCGTTCTACTGATTATGACAATACTAATCTCGTTAAAAATCAAAGGGGGCTTTAGTCATTGCCCCTACTACTACTAACAGCTAACCGCTGAAGCAAGCAGTCTGAGGCCAAAAAAAATCGCTTCAGCAATTCTACTCGAATTTTTGTTCAATTCAAATTTGAGAAGTTAATAATTACGGACTATTTTCAAAACAGAGGCATCGAAACTTCAAACAAGCTTCCGACCATGGAGTTATATTATCTGATCTTTCCGACCATGGTCGTTCCGACCATGGTCGTTCCGTAGCTATCGTATAGCTACGGAACGACCATGGTCGTAGCTATCATGGTCGTAGCGTTCCGTAGCTATCGTATAACTCCATGGTCGTTCCGACCATGGAGTTATATTATCTGATCTTTGAACTTATTTTAACAGAATAGCTATCTAAAAAATTTGATCGTATGGATATTTGATAATGAGGGCAGGGGGGATGGCTCGTTGTCATCCACTTCCTTTTGACTCTTTAAAAGAGAACTAGAATTTTCAATTTCCAATCGACTGAGCCACCTCCAAAGTTTATGCGACCAACCTTTCCAAAAGAACCTTATATACTCCCGGGGACTAAGCTACAACACTTTCCCCCCGGTTCTGAGGGGTTGTGTAAGACCTAGAGTTTTTATTATATGTTATTTGGTCTATCTTTTTTTTCAACAAAATGGGTATCACATAAATTTGATCGGACACATTTGTGGAGAAGATGGTTGGTAGGGGAAGGGGAGGGGGCTAGATGTCTATACGACCTATACGACCAGAGTAAACGACCGAATGAATTTGGGGTAAAGAGGGCAGGGGGGGATGGCTACTTACCATCCAGTTCCTTTTGACTCTTTAAAAGAGAACTAGAATTTTCAATTTCACATCGACTGAGCTTCCTCCAAAGTTTATGCGACCAACCTTTCCATAAGAACCTTATATGCTTCCGGGGACTAAGTTACAACACTTTACCCCCGGTTCTGAGGGGTTGTGTAAGCCCTAGAGTTTTTATTATATAATCTTTGGTCTACCTTTTTTTTTAACAAAATGGGTATCTCATAAATTTGATCGGACACATTTGTGGAAAAGACGAATGGTAGGGGAGGGGGCTAGATGTCTATACGACCTATACAACCAGTCAATTCGACCAACTCTTACATGAAAACCTATACTCCCTGGGGTATAGCTTACAACACTTGCCTCTGGGCTCTGGGGGAAGTGTTGACTCCGGAGTTTTTGTTTTTTGATCTTTGAACTATTTTGAAAAAAATAACCATATTAAAATTTTATTGGATGCATTTGGGAAAAAGGGCCGGGGGGGGGGATTGCCCTTCGATCACTTTTGACTCTTAAGAGTACGAGAACTTCCTATTTACAATCGAGTGGCTCTTAAGTGTATACGATCATCCTTTCCATAGAATCCTATATACCCCAGGGCATACCTTACAACACTTACCCCGGGCCCTGGTGGTTGTGTCGACCCCGGATTTTTTTATATATGATCTTTAAACTATTTTTTTTTACAAAATGGCTATATCCAAATTTTAATGAGATACATTTTTGGGAAAATTGCTCGGACGGGGGGGGGGGGCTAGTTGCCCTCTGATCATTTTTGACTCTTAGAAAGGCCACTAAAACTTCCGATTTCAAATCGAATGAGCCCCCTCCAAAGTTTATACGACCATCCCTTTCATATAAAGTGCCTATGGGAAAAAGAAAACAAACATTAGAGCCTTATGGCCTCTAGTATAGGCAACGCTATATCGTTGCCTCTGATACATAGGCCTTTTTCGTATAAGTGATGTTCTTCCTCTACCCCCATCTTAAGCATATAGAATGAAATCACAAACAAAATGTCTTGTTAAAATAGATGGCTGATAAGTGCTGCTTTTTAGATTTCTACATTTTTTTTTACCTGACATTCTACGAAAATATTTTGGCGGTTGATGCAGGGAATCGTGACCCATCTTAATCATTTTTGGAATTAATTTTTTTTTTGGGGGGGGGGGCTAGCTGCAATCCAATATTTTTATATTGGAGATACTGGTATTCATGCATGCTACTTAGTAATAATACAATTTATATTTAGCCAGTGAAAACCCAATGGCCGTTCTACTGATTATGACAATACTAATCTCGTTAAAAATCAAAGGGGGCTTTAGGCATTGCCCCTACTACTACTAACAGCTAACCGCTGAAGCAAGCAGTCTGAGGCCAAAAACAATCGCTTCAGCAATTCTACTCGAATTTTCGTTCAATTCACTTTTGAGAAGTTAATAATTACGGACTATTTTCAAAACAGAGGCATTGAAACTTCAAACAAGCTTTGCAATTTAAATTTAATTAAGGCGAGCAGTCAATGGCTATCATCTGCTTTAACGGAGGACTAACAAAAACAAAATGATTTCTGCACACAGAGTATCACTTTCAACAATTCTTTGACAGCGCCTCCATTGGTACTAGTGGTTAGTACGTCGGTGCAGTTACCATTGGTTTAAAAGCGGAAAAGTCTCTTCGAGTCCCAACAAAAATTTTCTTTTTAGAGGAATAAATTTTCCCTTAAAGTACTATTTACAATTACAAATTGCACAAATTTGAGAATAACAAAAAAATAGACAGTTTATAAAGAAAAAAACTTTAAAATCAAGTAAGTGTTAACATTAAGATATTACCAAAATGTTAGATTTTAAGAAATTTAAGAAAATGTTAGCTTTTAAGTAATCACACTTACCAGGCTAGGGAGCCAGATAAGTGATGAAGAAAAAGTTTTAAAGAGTCAAATGAAACTGGATGGCAACTAGCCATCCCCCCACCCTCTTTACCCTAAATCTATCCAATCGAATTTTTTAGATATCCATTCTGTTGAAATAAGTTCAAAGATAAGATTATAAAACTCCATATAAAGCCCTGGAGGCACATAAAGCTTTTATGTGCAGGGTTTTAAAATAGTTCAAATATCAGGTAAGTCTAAAACCCGCCCCACCAAAAAAAACTTATTGGTAATATTTTATTCCAAAACTTAAGGGAGCTGGCCCCTGAATCTTCCTGCATGGCCCCTCCAAAAAATAACAACAACTTATCAATTATGTTTTATTACAAACCTTATGGGAGCTGACCCCCCTCCCGTAACAACTTATTAACGATACTTCATTCCAAAAATCAGGAAAGCTAGCCTTTGGCCCTCCCTGCACGGCCCAACCTCCCCCAAAGACATATTAACGATATTTATTCCAGAAATTCTTGGAACTTACCATCACATAAAAGCTTTATTGAAATCCAGGGCATAACTTAAAACACTCTCCAGCGGCCTCTGGGCGGTTGTTCCGACCATGGAGTTATATTATCTGATCTTTGAACTTATTTTAACAGAGTAGCTATCTAAAAAGTTTGATCGGATGGATTTGGGATAAAGACGGCAGGAGGGATGGCTCGTTGTCATCCACTTCCTTTTGACTCTTTAAAAGAGAACTAGAATTTTCAATTTCCAATCGACTGAGCCTCCTCCAAATTTTATGCGACCAACCTTTCCATAAGAACCTTATATGCTTCCGGGGACTAAGTTACAACACTTTCCCCCCGGTTCTGAGGGGTGGTGTAAGACCTAGAGTTTTTATTATATGATATTTGGTCTTTCTTTTTTTTCAACAAAATGGGTATCACATAAATTTGATCGTACACATTTGTGGAAAAGGTGGTTGGTAGGGGAAAGGTAGGGGGGTAGATGTCTATACGACCTATACGACCAGAGTAAACGACCGAATGAATTTGGGGTAAAGAGGGCAGGGGGGATGGCTACTTGCCATCCAGTTCCTTTTGACTCTTTAAAAGAGAACTAGAATTTTCAATTTCCAATCGACTGAGCCTCCTCCAAATTTTATGCGACCAACCTTTCCATAAGAACCTTATATGCTTCCGGGGACTAAGTTACAACACTTTCCCCCCAGTTCTGAGGGGTTGTGTAAGCCCTAGAGTTTTTATTATATGTTATTTGGTCTATCTTTTTTTCAACAAAATGGGTATCACATAAATTTGATCGGACACATTTGTGGAGAAGATGGTTGGTAGGGGAAGGGGAGGGGGCTAGATGTCTATACGACCTATACGACCAGAGTAAACGACCGAATGAATTTGGGGTAAAGAGGGCAGGGGGGATGGCTACTTGCCATCCAGTTCCTTTTGACTCTTTAAAAGAGAACTAGAATTTTCAATTTCACATCGACTGAGCCTCCTCCAAAGTTTATGCGACCAACCTTTCCATAAGAACCTTATATGCTTCCGGGGACTAAGTTACAACACTTTCCCCCCGGTTCTGAGGGGTTGTGTAAGCCCTAAAGTTTTTATTATATGTTATTTGGTCTATCTTTTTTTTAACAAAATGGGTATCTCATAAATTTGATCGGACACATTTGTGGAAAAGACGGTTGGTAGGGGAGGGGGCTAGATGTCTATACGACCTATACAACCAGTCAATTCGACCATCTCTTACATGAAAACCTATACTCCCTGGGGTATAGCTTACAACACTTGCCTCTGGGCTCTGGGGGAAGTGTTGACTCCGGAGTTTTTGTTTTTTGATCTTTGAACTATTTTAACAAAATAACCATATTATAATTTTATTGGATGCATTTGGGAAAAAGGGCCGGGGGGGGGGGGGGGAATTGCCCTTCGATCACTTTTGACTCTTAAGAGTACGAGAACTTCCTATTTACAATCGAGTGGCTCTTAAGTGTATACGATCATCCCTTCCATAAAATCCTATATACCCCAGGGCATACCTTACAACACTTACCCCGGGCCCTGGTGGTTGTGTCGACCCCGGATTTTTTGCTCTATGATCTTTAAACTATTTTTTTTTTTACAAAATGGCTATATCCAAATTTTAATAAGATACATTTTTGGGAAAATTGCTCGGATGGGGGGGGGGCTAGTTGCCCTCTGATCATTTTTGACTCTTAGAAAGGCCACTAAAACTTCCGATTTCCAATCGAATGAGCCCCCTCCAAAGTTTATACGACCATCCCTTTCATATAAAGTGCCTATGGGAAAAAGAAAACAAACATTAGAGCCTTATGGCCTCTACTATAGGCAACGCTATATCGTTGCCTCTGATACATAGGCCTTTTTTGTAAAAGTGATATTCTTCCTCTACCCCCATCTTAAGCATATAGAATGAAATCACAAACAAAATGTCTTGTTAAAATAGATGGCTGATAAGTGCTGCTTTTTAGATTTCTACATTTTTTTTACCTGACATTCTACGAAAATATTTTGGTGGTGGATGCAGGGAATCGTGACCCATCTTAATCATTTTTGGAATTAAATTTTTTTTTTTTGGGGGGGGGGGCTAGCTGCAATCCAATATTTTTATGTTGGAGATACTGGTATTCATGCATGCTACTTAGTAATAATACAATTTATATTTAGCCAGTGAAA
Organism: Artemia sinica; assembly: GCA_027921565.1. Lineage (NCBI taxonomy): Eukaryota > Metazoa > Arthropoda > Branchiopoda > Anostraca > Artemiidae > Artemia > Artemia sinica. The sequence goes on along the minus strand of CM051258.1, from coordinate 1,387,926 downwards.
ACCCAATGGCGGTTCTACTGATTATGACAATACTAATATCGTTAAAAATCAAACGGGGCTTTAGGCATTGCCCCTACTACTACTAACAGCTAACCGCTGAAGCAAGCAGTCTGAGGCCAAAAACAAACGCTTCAGTAATTCTACTCGAATTTTCGTTCAATTCAAATTTGAGAAGTTAATAATTACGGGCTATTTTCAAAAAAGATGCATCGGAACTTCAAACAAGCTTTGCAATTTAAATTTAATTAAGGCGAGCAGTTAATGGCTATCATCTGCTTTAACGGAGGACTAACAAAAACAAAATGATTTCTGCACACTAAGTATCACTTTAAACAAATCTTTGACCGGGCCTCCATTGGTACTAGTGGTTAGTACGTCGGTGCAGTTACCATAAGTTTAAAAGCGGAAAAGTCTCTTCGAGTCCCAACAAAACTTTTTTTTTTAGAGAAATAAATTTTCCCTTAAAGTACTATTTACAATTACAAATTGCATAAATTTGAGAATAACGAAAAAATAGACAGTTTATAAAGAAAAAAACTTTAAAATAAAGTAAGTGTTAACATTAAGATATTACCAAAATGTTAGATTTTAAGAAATTTAAGAATATGTTTGCTTTTAAGTAGTCACACTTACCAGGCTAGGGAGCCAGGTAAGTGATGAAGAAAAAGTTTTAAAGAGTCAAATGAAACTGGATGGCAACTAGCCATCCCCCCTACCCTTTTTACCCCAAATCTATCCGATCGAATTTTTTATATATCACTTCTGTTAAAATAAGTTCAAAGATAAGATTATAAAACTCGATATAAAGCCCTGGAGGCACATAAAGCTTTTATATGCAGGTTTTTAAAATAGTTCAAATATCAGGTAAGTCTACAACCCGCCCCACCAAAAAAAAAAACTTATTGGCAATATTTTATTCCAAAACATAAGGGAGCTGGCCCCTGAATCTTCCTGCATGGCCCCTCCAAAAAAATAACAACAACTTATCAATGATGTTTTATTACAAACCTTATGGGAGCTGACCCCCCTCCCGTAACAACTTATTAACGGTACTTCATTCCAAAAATCCTGAAAGCTAGCCTTTGGCCCTCCCTGCATGGCCCAACCTCCCCCAAAGACATATTAACGATATTTATTCCAGAAATTCTTGGAATTCACCATCACATAAAAGCTTTATTGGAATCCAGGGCATAACTTAAAACACTCTCCATCGGCCTCTGGGCGGTTGTTCCGACCATGGAGTTATATTATCTGATCTTTGAACTTATTTTAACAGAATAGCTATCTAAAAAATTTGATCGGATGGATTTTGGGATAAAGAGGGCAGGGGGGATGGCTCGTTGTCATCCACTTCCTTTTGACTCTTTAAAAGAGAACTAGAATTTTCAATTTCCAATCGACTGAGCCACCTCCAAATATTATGCGACCAACCTTTCCAAAAGAACCTTATATACTCCCGGGGACTAAGTTACAACACTTTCCCCCCGGTTCTGAGGGGTTGTGTAAGACCTAGAGTTTTTATTATATGATATTTGGTCTATCTTTTTTTTCAACAAAATGGGTATCACATAAATTTGATCGGACACATTTGTGGAAAAGATGGTTGGTAGGGGAAAGGAAGGGGGCTAGATGTTTATACGACCTATACGACCAGAGTAAACGACCGAATGAATTTGGGGTAAAGAGGGCAGGGGGGATGGCTACTTGCCATCCAGTTCCTTTTGACTCTTTAAAAGAGAACTAGAATTTTCAATTTCCAATCGACTGAGCCTCCTCCAAAGTTTATGCGACCAACCTTTCCATAAGAACCTTATATGCTTCCGGGGACTAAGTTACAACACTTTCCCCCCGGTTCTGAGGGGTTGTGTAAGCCCTAGAGTTTTTATTATATAATCTTTGGTCTACATTTTTTTTTTAACAAAATGGGTATCTCATAAATTTGATCGGACACATTTGTGGAAAAGACGGTTGGTAGGGGAGGGGGCTAGATGTCTATACGACCTATACAACCAGTCAATTCGACCATCTCTTGCATGAAAACCTATACTCCCTGGGGTATAGATTACAACCCTTGCCCCTGTGCTCTGGGGGAAGTGTTGACTCTGGAGTGTTTGTTTTTTGATCTTTGAACTATTTTGAACAAAATGACCATATCATAATTTTATTGGATGCATTTGGGAAAAAGGGCCGGGGGGGGGGGGGAATTGCCCTTCGATCACTTTTGACTCTTAAGAGTACGAGAATTTCCTATTTACAATCGAGTGGCTCTTAAGTGTATACGATCATCCTTTCCATAAAATCCTATATACCCCAGGGCATAACTTACAACACTTACCCCTGGCCCTGGTGGTTGTGTCGACCCCGGAGTTTTTGCCATATGATCTTTAAACTATTGTTTTTTACAAAATGGCTATATCCGAATTTTAATCGGATAAATTTTGGGGAAAATTGCTCGGATGGGGGGGGGGCTAGTTGCCCTCTGATCATTTTTGACTCTTAGAAAGGCCACTAAAACTTCCGATTTCCAATCGAATGAGCCCCCTCCAAAGTTTATACGACCACCCCTTTCATATAAAGTGCCTCAGGGAAAAAGAAAACAAACATTAGAGCCTTATGGCCTCTACTATAGGCAACGCTATATCGTTGCCTCTGATACATAGGCCTTTTTTGTAAAAGTGATATTCTTCCTCTACCCCCATTTTAAGGTTTATGCTTACCATGCATGTTTTTGGCCGATTTTAAATAGATCGCGTACCGTCTTCAAGTTTCAACGAAAGGTAAAAATTTTGGTATTATTCCATAGCTGAGATTTAACTTTATAAATTCACCGCATTACTTTTTTTAAATTTGCTTCAGTTTTTTTTTTAAGAAAAATATTATTTTTTTAAATATGGAATTTTGCGACTAAGCTGAAGCTACTATTTCAACCGAAATGACAAGATTTTTATACCATATTGTTCATTAGCTTCAGATCTATTTATTCGCCGTGCCAGATTTTTTAAATTTCTTTGAATTTTCTGTACAATATAATGTAAACTTGCTTGAAAAAGCATTAATTGTTACCGCTAGATGGACTCTACTTCGCTATTTCTCATTCAAAGAAATAAAGGCGGATCCGTCATGAAGGGTGAATGTAATGCCTTTAGAGTAGGTGGTTATGAGTAGGTGGTTACAAAATTCAGTTTTGCCTTACAGTTACGGTCTGACAAAAAGACAAGGCAAAGTTCTTGACTAGACTACTTTGGAATATTCTTCTCTGTAATTTATCGGACTCAGTGATTTAAACAATTTCATCACGGGAAATAAAAACGGAAGAAGAAAATAAAGCGAAACTCAAGACAATTTTAAAAGTATCTAATCTTGGATGTCCCATTCGATGTATTTGGTTACAGTAAAATGGAAATTATGTTTTTGGATATTGTTTTGTTCAAAGTTGTTTAACAAATCCGATTATAATTTATTTATATACGTTTCATTAATTTATCTATGTGAATTTATTACCAATCCACAAAAAAGTAATGAAAACGTAGCATGGAAACGATAGAATCTTCTTAATTCATTTATTTTCAAATTATACCGAATCACGGGCGATCTTTTGAAAGTTAGCTTGCAAAAAAATAAATATACTTATACATTTGCCATTCAAGCTTTTTCCAGTATAATAATCACTACTGTTAAAATGGGATCTAATGCCTAGACTGGCTACAGTCCCAGTTGAGAAACTAACTTTGTAGATATTGTTTGTTTGATATTTTTTCCACTTATTTCTCATCAACAGTTTGTTCGTAATGTCAAACCAACAAAAGTGAAATAAATAAAATATTGTCACATTCTTGACCTGATGAAACAATTTCCGCTAAAATTTCAATATAATTACTAGATTAGTATATTAGGTACTTGCGTGTTATAGCGACCACACTTTATTCTTGATCTGTAATGAAATCGGTTCTCTGTCTTCACTCGGAGATAATCTGCTTAGCCTGAGCGAGAGAAACAATTTTGGGGGTATATTTTAACTAAATATTTAATATATAGAGGCGGCTAATCTAGGTATTAAATATAATGTGTTCTGGCCGTCCTGCTTCCCATAATTCTGTGTTGTATTTTCCATAATTTTTTTTTTTACTAAAGTATAATATTTTCATTAACATTTTGGTATATTTCAAAATGATTAACCTAACTTCACTTCTTTGGTGTGGTCGCTATAACATGTAAGCACCAAATATTATTTGAATATATTCCAATATAGCCTATGTGGGTAACAATGGAAGGAAGCATGAAACTCTGATTAATAGAAAATTACTGCAAATATGAAGTAATAATTACCTTGTTCCATTTTTTTTTTTGTATATCCTAGAACTATACCGGCAACCATCTGAGGGTGGGTGGATTGCTAAAAAAAAGCTACCATGTTATTTGGAAAAATACATTTTGTAGTACTACTGCTATTTTATTAAGATGTTTCCCTGAGATTTGACCAATAACATTGCCCGCTGCCCCCCCCCCCACTTCATCACAAAGTCGTTCCTGGGGTTGGCGATTCGGGGAAAAAATTGATTACAGCACCCCTCCCGACTCAATATAAGCGAAAAAAGCTAAATCAAAATCAGATCAAACTAATGTTTGCTCTGTTACTATGGTACTTGTGTCTTATAGCCACCACACTCAAGAAGTGAAGTTTAGTTAATCATAATGAAATGTACCAAAATATGATGTAAATATAATAGTTTAGTAACAAAATTATGGAGACTAAAACAATGAATTATGGGAGGGGGCCGCCCAGACCGCATTACATAAAATACGACCTAAATTAACAAAAATACCAACTAAATATTTAATTAAAATATAGCTACAATGGCGTTTCCCACCGAGCTGAAACTAATATTGTCAAACAGTTCGTAGTAACGAACTGTAAGTATGGAGCGACCCAGCTCAATAGTAACTGAAACTTGGAAAAACGGAATTTTGATACCAATAGATACATTAAAAGAATAAGATTTTAATGCTGATTTCAAATATATAAGTTTCATCAAGTTTAGAGGACTAACAAAAACAAAATGATTTCTGCACACTAAGTATCACTTTAAACAAATCTTTGACCGGGCCTCCATTAGTACTAGTGGTTAGTACGTCGGTGCAGTTACCATTCGTTTAAAAGCGAAAAAGTCTCTTCGAGTCCCAACAAAACTTTTTTTTCAGAGAAATAAATTTTCCCTTAAAGTACTATTTACAATTACAAATTGCATAAATTTGAGAATAACAAAAAAATAGACAGTTTATAAAGAAAAAAACTTTAGAATAAAGTAAGTGTTAACATTAAGATATTACAAAAATGTTAGATTTTAAGAAGTTTAAGAAAATGTTAGCTTTTAAGTAATCACACTTACCAGGCTAGGGAGCCAGGTAAGTGATGAAGAAAAAGTTTTAAAGAGTCAAATGAAACTGGATGGCAACTAGCCATCCCCCCTACCCTCTTTACCCCAAATCTATCCGATCGAATTTTTTAGATATCCATTCTGTTAAAATAAGTTCAAAGATAAGATTATAAAACTCCATTTAAAGGCCTGGAGGCACATATAGCTTTTATGTGCAGGTTTTTAAAAATAGTTCAAATATCAGGTAAGTCTAAAACCCAGCCCACCAAAAAAAACTTATTGGCAATATTTTATTCCAAAACTTAAGGGAGCTGGCCCCTGAATCTTCCTGCATGGCCCCTCCAAAAAATAACAAAAACTTATCAATGATGTTTTATTACACACCTTATTGGAGCTGACCCTCCTCCCGTAACAACTTATTAACGATACTTCATTCCAAAAATCATGAAAGCTAGCCTTTGGCCCTCCCTGCATGGCCCAACCTCCCCCAAAGAAATATTAACGATATTTATTCCAGAAATTCTTGGAACTCACCATCACATAAAAGCTTTATTGGAATCCAGGGCATAACTTAAAACACTCTCCAGCGGCCTCTGGGCGGTTGTTCCAACCATGGAGTTATATTATCTGATCTTTGAACTTATTTTAACAGAATAGCTATCTAAAAAATTTGATCGGATGGATTTGGGATAAAGAGGGCAGGGGGGATGGCTCGTTGTCATCCACTTCCTTTTGACTCTTTAAAAGAGAACTAGAATTTTCAATTTCCAATCGACTGAGCCACCTCCAAAGTTTATGCGACCAACCTTTCCAAAAGAACCTTATATACTCCCGTGGACTAAGTTACAACACTTTCCCCCGGTTCTGAGGGGTTGCGTAAGACCTAGAGTTTTAATTATATGATATTTGGTCTATCTTTTTTTTTTCAAAAAAATGGGTATCACATAAATTTGATCGGACACATTTGTGGAAAAGATGGTTGGTAGGGGAAGGGAGGGGGCTAGATGTCTATACGACCTATACGACCAGAGTAAACGACCGAATGAATTTGGGGTAAAGAGGGCAGGGGGGATGGCTACTTGCCATCCAGTTCCTTTTGACTCTTTAAAAGAGAACTAGAATTTTCAATTTCCAATCGACTGAGCCACCTCCAAAGTTTATGCGACCAACCTTTCCATAAGAACCTTATATGCTTCCGGGGACTAAGTTACAACACTTTCCCCCCGGTTCTGAGGGGTTGTGTATGCCCTAGAGTTTTTATTATATAATCTTTGGTCAACCTTTTTTTTTTAACAAAATGGGTATCTCATAAATTTGATCGGACACATTTGTGGAAAACAAGGTTGGTAGGGGAGGGGGCTAGATGTCTATACGACCTATACAGCCAGTCAATTCGACCATCTCTTACATGAAAACCTATACTCCCTGGGGTATAGCTTACAACACTTGCCCCTGTGCTCTGGGGGAAGTGTTGACTCCGGAGTTTTTGTTTTTTGATCTTTGAACTATTTTGAACAAGATGACCATATCATAATTTTATTGGATGCATTTGGGAAAAGGGCCGGGAAGGGGGAATTGCCCTTCGATCACTTTGACTCTTAAGAGTACGAGAATTTCCTATTTACAATCGAGTGGCTCTTAAGTGTATACGATCATCCTTTCCATAAAATCCCATATACCCCAGGGCATAACTTACAACACTTACCCCCGGCCCTGGTGGTTGTGTCGACCCCGGAGTTTTTGCTATATGATCTTTAAACTATTTTTTTTTTTACAAAATGTCTATATCCAAATTTTAATCGGATACATTTTGGGGAAAATTACTCGGGTGGGGGGGGGGCTAGTTGCCCTCTGATTATTTTTGACTCTTAGAAAGGCCACTAAAACTTCCGATTTCCAATCGAATGAGCCCCCTCCAAAGTTTATACGACCACCCCTTTCATATAAAGCGCCTCTGGGAAAAAGAAAACAAACATTAGAGCCTTACGGCCTCTACTATAGGCAATGCTATATCGTTGCCTCTGATACATAGGCCTTTTTTGTAAAAGTGATATTCTTCCTCTACCCCCATCTTAAGGTTTATGCTTACCATCCATGTTTTTGGCCGATTTTAAATAGATCGCGTACCGTCTTCAAGTTTCAACGAAAGGTAAAAATTTTGGTATTATTCGATAGCTGAGATTTAACTTTATAAATTCACCGCATTACTTTTTTTTATTTTGCTTCATTTTTTTTTTTTTTAAGAAAAATATTTTTTTTTAAACATGGAATTTTGCGACTAAGCTGAAGCTACTATTTCAACCGAATAGACAAAGTTTTTATACCATATTGTTCCTTAGCTTCAGGTCTATTTATTCGCCGTGCCATATTTTTTAAATTGCTTTGAATATTCTGTAAAAACTAATGTAAACTTGCTTGAAAAAGCATTAATTGTTACCGCTAGATGGACTCTACTTCGCTATTTCTCATTCAAAGAAATAAAGGCGGATCCGTCATGATGGGTGAATGTAATGCCTTTAGAGTAGGTGGTTGTGGGTGGTTTAAGAAAATGCAGTTTTGTCTTAGAGTTACGGTCTGACAAACAGGCAAGGCAAAGTTCTTGACTAGACTACTTTGGAATATTCTTTTCTGTAATTTATCGGACTCAGTGATTTAAACAATTTCATCACGGGAAATAAAAATGGAAGAAGAAAATAAAGCGAAACTCAAGACAATTCTAAAAGTATCTAATCTTGGATGTCCCATTCGATGTATTTTGGTTACAGAAAAATAGAAATTATGTCTTTGGATATTGTTTTGGTCAAAGTTGTTTAACAAATCCGAATATAATTTATTTATATATGTTTCATTCATTTATATATGTGTATTTATTACTAATCCACAAAAAAAGTGATGAAAATGTAGCATGGAAACGATAGAATCTTCTTAATTCATTTATTTTGAAATTATACCGAATCACGGGCAATCTTTTGAAAGTTAGCTTGCAAAAAAATAAATATGCTCATACATTTGCCATTCACGCTTTTTCCAGTATAATAATCACTACTGTTAAAATGGGATCTAATGCCTAGACTGGTTACAGTCCCAGTTGAGAAACTAACTTTGTAGATATTGTTTGTTTGATTTTTTTCCACTTATTTCTCATCAACAGTTTGTTCGTAATGTCAAACCAACAAAAGTGAAATCAATAAATTTAGTGTCACATTCTTGACCTGATAAAACAATTTCCTCTAAGATTTCAATATAATTACTAGATTAGTATATTAGGTACTTAAGTTTTTATAACGACCACACTTTGTTCTTGATTTGTAATGAAATCGGTTCTTTGTCTTTTCTCGGAGATAATGAGCTTAGCCTGAGCGAGAGAAACTACTTTGGGGGTATATTTTAATTAAATCTTTAATATATAGAGGCGGCTAATTTAGGTATTAAATATAATGTGTTCTGGCCGGCCTGCTTCCCATAATTCTATGTTGTATTTTCCATAACTTTTTTACTAAATTATTATCTTTTCATTCACATTTTGGTATATTTCACTATGATTAACCTAACTTCACTTCTTTGGTGTGGTCGCTATCACACGTAAGCACCAAATATTATTTGAATATATTCCAATATAGCCTATGTGAGTAACAATTGAAGGAAGCATGATACTCTGATTAATAGAAAATCACTGCAAATATAAAGTAATAATTTCTTTGTTCTATTTTTTTTGTATATCCTAGAATTATAGCGGCAACCATCTGGGGGTGGGTGGATTGTTAAAAAAAGCTACCCATGTTAGGTGGAAAAATACATTTTGTAGTACTACTGTTATTTTATTAGGATGTGACCAACAACAATGACCGCACCCCCCCCCCCTCCACTCCATTACAAAGCCATTCCTGGGGTTGGTTGATTACAGCACCCCTACCGACTCAAATATAAGCGAAAAAAGCTAAATCAAATTCAGATCAAACTAATATGTTTGCTCTGTTACTACGGTACTTTTGTCTTATAGCCACCACACCCAAGAAGTGAAGTTGGGTTAATCATAATGAAATGTACCAAATATGATGAAAATATAATAGTTTAGTAACAAAATTATTGAGACTACAATGAAGAATTATGGAAGAGGGCCGCCCAGACCACATTAAATTAAATACGACCTAACTTAACAAAAATACCAACTAAATATTTAATTAAAATATAGCTACAATGTAGTTTCCACCGAGCTGAAACTAATATTGTCAAACAGTTCCTGCTAACGAACTCTAAAGAGGAGCGACCCGGCTCAATAGTAACCGAAACTCTAAAAAACGGAATTTTGATACCAATAGATGCATCAAAAGAATCAGATTTTAATGTTGATTTAAAATATATAAGTTTCATCAAGTTTAGTCCTACATATCAAAAGTTACGTGCCTGAGAAAATTTGCCTGATATTTGAAAAAAGGGGTAACACCCTCTAAAAATTATAGAACGTTAATGAAAATCACACCATTAGATTCAGCGTATCAGAGAACCCTACTGTAGAGTTTTCAAGCTCCTATCTGCAAAAATGTGGAATTTTGTATTTTTTGCCAAAAGAAAGATCACGGGTGCGTGTTTATTTGTTTTTTAGTTTTTTCTTATTTTTTTTCCCAGGGGTGATAGTATCGACCCAGTGGTCCTAGAATATCTTGGGAGAGCTCATTCGAATGGAAATTAGAAGTTATAGTGCCCTTTTTAAGTGACCAAAAAAATGGAGGGCATCTAGGCCCCCTCCCACGCTCTTTTTTTCCCAAAGTCACCCGATCAAATGTTTTAGATAGTCGTTTTGTTCAGCATGGTCGAAAATATAATAACTATGTCTTTTAGGATAACTTAATCCCCCAAAGTCCCTGGGGGGAAGGCTGAAAGTTATGAACTTTGCCCAATGTTTACATATAGTATTGTTTATTGGGAAATATACAGACGTTCTAGGGGGGATTTTTTCGGTTAGTAGAGGGGGCTTGGGGGTTATGTGGGAGGATCTTTCCATGGAGGAAGTTTTTATGGGGGAAGGGACATTGCTATGAAGGGGGCGCTGGATTTTCCAGCATTATTTAAAAACGATCAGAAATCAAATTAAAAAAAAGTTTTTCAACTGAAAGTAAGGAGCAACTTCAAAACTTAAAACGAACAGAAATTATTCCGTATAGGAAAGGGGCTGTCCCCTCCTCAACGTCTCGCTCTTTACGCTTGACTTTTTCTCACAACTCTATTTTTTTTAAACAATAAAAAGCTTTAGCATAAGAGCGAGACGTTCAGGAGGGGACATCCGCTTTCATATACGGAATAATTTCTGTTCGTTTTAAGTTTTAATGTTGCTTCTTACTTTCAGTTAAAAAAAACTTGTTTTTTATTTATTTAATCTGGTATAAAGACCATGAAAACCGGTTTTTGTCTCATGTTCGCGATACAAAATCTCGAGAGAACTTGAGTGTGGTGGCTTCAAGACACAAGTACCGTTACTACTGCTCCTATTAACTGCTCACCGCAGCACCAAGCCACCTGGAGCCAACACAGCTATGCAAGCTCCTCCTGCATCCTAATCTTTTCAAAGCCCCCCTCTTTACACCCTATCAAGAAGTTCCCATTTCTCTTAAGTCTTTCTTTACGACATCCTCCCACCAACCGCGGACAGCATGCCTTCTGTTAGGCTCCGACGGTTGGCTTTCAAAGCACCATCTTCGGCAATCTGTCATCCTTCGTTCGCCGAACGTGCCCTAGCCATCTCAACCTATCTCACATTATAGCCCTAGAAAGTGGGATTGAACCACACTTATTGTACAGCCTACTGTCTGAAATATGGTCAGTCAGCCAGGCACCCAAAACAATTCGTAGGCAAATTTCTCTGGAAAACATCTGGCAAACATCTCTGCCTCTATAATTACCACACTCACTCTTATTACCTTTCTTATTCAGTGATTTAATTAGGGCTTTCCTAAAATCACCAGGTACTTTTACTTCTTCGAAAATCGAATTCATAATCTTCAGTAACTTATTTCTAATCTCAGAGCCACCGTATTTAAGAAACACATTTACCACGCCATCAGCACTTGACGCCACCGCAAGATCACCTATACTATCTGAAATGGAATGGTTTTCTTCGGGAATGGAGCAGGACATGATCGTATAGAGATTTTTATTTAGTTTGTCAATGCATAGATCTCGGATTGTTGGGGATGGGAATTCAAGGGTATATCAAAGCAATACAGAGCGTTTGGCCAATGGAAAGGGTGTAATAAAACACGAGTGCGCCAACCATGTCACAAAAAAATTGACTACTACAAACCTTGTCAAGAATAGGGCCGATTTTTCAAAAATCCTTACCAAAAGTTGTATCTCAAGCCTCACTAAGGATCTTCGCTAAGGGGCTATACAAAAAAAAACCACGACGATGGTGGAAATACTGAAAAACTAAAATTTCTAATTAAGAATGTACCTTTTTACGCATTTGATAACCACCTAAAATGTTTCTCGGGATGTAACAAATCTGAGTCTGTTGAAAATAAGTTTTCTAGGGTCCCTGAAGTTGTAATGCTAGCAGTCAATGAAAAAAAAACTGGAAAGGTATTACATAAGGCTATCAACCTTTTAATCGATTCAACTACAAACAGGTTTGCTGGTCCAAAAGAAATTCGCACGCCCGACGTATCACGGCAGCAGCTCTTGCCAGATACCATGGTAGTGGATGGCACAATCGTTCATTAAATAACATATTATAATAGGTGTCTTAAATAGTACGTTGCCTTAGTTTATTTGTAGAATAACAAGGTATCTGGAAATTTTGTTAAATAAAACGAGTAAAGCATAACTTATTTTCAATTTATATCAGGTTTAAGAAGTTTAAATGCTGAATTTTAAAATGAGGGGTCTAATTCCAAATTAATTCTTAAGTGGGTGGAAATACGAGCCAAGGTGACGTCACTTCAAATATAATTCTTATTCATCGTTGTTTTATATCAAGCGGTAGTGATTAATATATTCGCAAAGAGTATTGAATGAGGAATTGCATTGCATTTCTCTCTTGTTACTAAAGTGTTGAGTTCAAATTAAATTTTTTTAAACGCAATTTTTTCAGCCGATAGTAAGCAAAAATTGGGGGGGGGGGGACTGTCTTAAATTTCTCGCTAAACACTTATTATTAAATTTCAACGGCCCTTGTGTTTGAGCAGTCTTTCTTAAAGAATTATGACAAAAAATCAAATTTTAGGGTATATAGAGAGGGCCGACGAAGGGGCAGCACCTCTCTCCCACATATATGGATGAATGTCTGGTAGTTTTAAGTTTTATTGCTGTTCCTTGCTTTCAGTCGAAAAAAACTTGTTTTTAAGCGTATGTTTCATTTAAGTGTTTTTTTTTTATGATGGCCTATGCAAGTTCATTATATTTGTGCTTTTTATGATGATCGCCGGTGTAAGTTTATTATATTTGGGCTCGTTTTGTGTTCATGGCAGTATTTTTTAGCTGTAATACACTTATCTATCTATTTGCCCATAGTCCCGCGACAAGGTTAAAAACAATTCTATGAAACGCAAAAAACTTACACGTTGCGCGAGACAACTAATTATACTGTCGTTTGTAAACTGTAAAGGGGATATAAAGCCCGTCTAGCGAGCAATGGTAGCAGCGTGCAGGGATTGCTGCCAAAATTAGATTCAAAATATAGTCAAAACTAGATCTCCCATCTACTTACTCCAAGGCGGCGAAAGAAGCCTACTTAAAAAAAATGATTTCCACTAAATATCAACTCGTGCAGTTACATAGCATCACAACTGGTCATTCTGATAACTCAAATTTATTTTCATACTAGATTATTATTGGTCTTAAGTATCTAGTATGGACTTTTGACTCCAACCCCTCCAATAACCAGTGCAGTCCTTTGGGGGTGGCAAGTGGTGTGACTGCACTGGGCCTCGCGCTAACAGGGCCAAATATGTTATGAACTACAATGCCATGAGTGATTTTGTTACTTCATGAGGGGACTCGCAGAAAAAAACATGGAATGCACGGCTTGAGTTCCCAAATGTGCGCTCCCTTTATGTGAAGCGGGGCATGTGGTTTTAAAACTGTCAAAACCCTCCTTCGTTAGACCCCCTTTTGGCCCTAAACCACAACGTTCCCGCTGAACCCTAGGAGTCACATTGGTAACAGTCCCGCTAGAGACTACAGTATTATTGCTCCCGCTATATTACGACCATAACGTCAGGCCCCACGGAGGGCCGGCTGCACAACGCCTTGCGCACCAGTAACGCCGCGTCTCCCAATAGCCCAGTTGTATATCTGATTTCAATGAACTTTATTAAAAGAAATGGGTGATTTTGTAGAAACAAATCTTTAAGTTTGAATCCTGTTTAAACCCTCTACATGCTATCCTTAAGTCTAGTATCAGGTTATTTGATAATGCTATCGGAATCGAGTCAGACTTCAAATTTAAATTTATTTAGCTTTTGTATTTAGTTCTGAAAATGCTGAGTTTCTGCTTCTGAAATATTTGTTTGACGCTAAAATAAAGAAAAACTACATATAATTTACAATACTGAATCCAGGATTGTTGTTTGGGGGGTGAGAGTATTTTTAGGGGGGAAAGGGGAGGAGAAGTTACAAAAAATAAAAATGAGTATATAAAAGTTTTGTTACTCTTTTGCGAGAAGGACAAAACATTTAATGGGGGCAGAGGTTCAAACGCGGTAACGCTCCCCGCTTGGATACGGCCTTGATCATTAATGAAATTCGGCTTTTTTGTTGAAAAACGTGACTTTGATGTGGCCCAGGCATAATATGTCGCAATATCGTCTATGCTTGTCTCCTTGTGAAGTAAACAAGTTTTTACGATATAAAGGTGATTTTTGCATTTTCGAAAATGATTTGAGATGAATAAAAGAATTCTCCCACTGAAACACATGCGGTCAATCCCTCTTTGACACATTGTTTGAGGTCTGTACTTCTAAATCTAGATATTTCTAAAAAGCAAAGATCTGTTTCTGGCGTTCTGCAACGAATGTTACAACAAATGCTTTTTTTTGCAATAAGAAATCAATCACCCCCAAAAAAGCTAGTCAACAATATGGTACAAGCTTAACTGACGGGGAAAACAACCTAGTGGTTATTGACTTAAAAATAGCATTTAAAATTTCAATTCCTTTTGTTCTGGTACATATATGAATAAAATATTTCATGCTACGATTTTCGAATTGCAGAAAAATATTTTCTTTGGTTAAAAACTCAAGAGAGAAAAAATGGGTTAGTACTTTTCTGTTATAGCAACCCCACTCAAGAAGTAAAGTTAGGCTAATCCTAATAAAAAATACCAAAACATGATGAAAATATAATGCTTTAGAAACAAATTTGGGCTAAATGTTTTCACACTAGGTGGTAGGGTTAAAATATAGCGGGTCTGCATGCAAAATGTGTTACCTGCAATTATTCTGCATATTATGAAGTAAGAATTGTTTTCTAATTTCACATTGTCCAAATACTTTACCTCCCCCCCCCCTAATATGCAAATATATAGCCCAAATTACACAAGTCTCATGTATTCTGTCACCCTTCACTTTTTTTTATTGAGCATAAGCTAATTGTCTTTTAATACAGACAGATGAAAAACCGGTTCTAGGATTGTTCTTGAGTTTTACACAGCGTAATTCTTGAGTGGGATCAATCTTTATTTAAATTAAACCCGTTTTTCTCTTTTTCATTTTTATAAATGAAAATGCAGTGTGGTCTAAGAAATAATTTTCTTTCTTTAGAAAGAATGTTTTTCGAATACCCTGGAGATGGCTAGCCTACTCGAGTCAACTATATCGCGCAAGCATCCGCGACGGGGAAAAACTGGCAATTTGATTTTAAAACAAGCTTTTCATATTTACAGCTAAACAAGTAAAAAATACCAGGCACCAGAAACTCCTGATCCCTCATTTCTTTCTTTTTTTCAATCTTACTTCAAAATATTTCCTTACCCAAAGTCGTCGGCTCCTTATATCGCAATCAAATCTCCGCTAAAATCTCGTACTTTGGCGAAATGTCAAGTCTAGATGTAAAACGAGAATGAATTTCATTGGTTGGCATGGGTTCGCCCTATATTTTACTTTTGACCAATAAACTGCGCCGGGTGAAACCTATTGAACATGATCAAAGTTGCAAATAGCGCCACCATAGCGGAATAATATGAATAGGCCCGAATCCAAACCTAAACGTTAAGCATATAGAATGAAATCACAAACAAATGTCTTGTTAAAATAGATGGCTGATAAGTGCCGTTTTTTAGATTTCTACATTTTTTTACCTGACATTCTACGAAAATATTTTGGCGGTGGATGCAGGGAATCGTGACCCATCTTAAGCATTTTTGGAATTAAATTTGGGGGGGGGGGGGCTAGCTGCAATCCAATATTTTTATATTGGAGATACTGGTATTCATGCATGCTACTTAGCAATAATACAATTTATATTTAGCCAGTGAAAACCCAATGGCGGTTCTACTGATTATGACAATACTAATATCGTTAAAAATCAAAGGGGGCTTTAGGCATTGCCCCTACTACTACTAACAGCTAACCGCTGAAGCAAGCAGTCTGAGGCCAAAAACAAACGCTTCAGTAATTCTACTCGAATTTTCGTTCAGTTCAAATTTGAGAAGTTAATAATTACGGACTATTTTCATAAAAGATGCATCGGAACTTCAAACAAGCTTTGCAATTTAAATTTAATTAAGGCGAGCAGTCAATGGCTATCATCTGCTTTAACGGAGGACTAACAAAAACAAAATGATTTCTGCACACAGAGTATCACTTTCAACAATTCTTTGACAGGGCCTCCATTGGTACTAGTGGTTAGTACGTCGGTGCAGTTACCATTGGTTTAAAAGCGGAAAAGTCTCTTCGAGTCCCAACAAAACTTTTTTTTTTACAGAAATAAATTTTTCCTTAAAGTACTATTTACAATTACAAATTGCATAAATTTGAGAATAACAAAAAATAGACAGTTTATAAAGAAAAAAACTTTAAAATAAAGTAAGTGTTAACATTAAGATATTACCAAAATGTTAGATTTTAAGAAATTTAAGAAAATATTAGCTTTTAAGTAATCACACTTACCAGGCTAGGGAGCCAGGTAAGTGATGAAGAAAAAGTTTTAAAGAGTCAAATGAAACTGGATGGCAACTAGCCATCCCCCTACCCTCTTTACCCCAAATCTATCCGATCGAATTTTTTAGATATCCATTCTGTTAAAATAAGTTCAAAGATAAGATTATAAAACTCCATATAAAGCCCTGGAGGCACATAAAGCTTTTATGTGCAGGTTTTTAAAATAGTTCAAATATCAGGTAAGGCTAAAACCCGCCCCACCAAAAAAAACTTATTGGCAATATTTTATTCCAAAACTTAAGGGAGCTGGCCCCTGAATCTTCCTGCATGGCCCCTCCAAAAAATAACAACAACTTATCAATGATGTTTTATTACAAACCTTATATGAGCTGACCCCTCTCCCGTAACAACTTATTAACGATACTTCATTCCAAAAATCATGAAAGCTAGCTTTTGGCCCTCCCTGCATGGCCCAACCTCCCCCAAAGACATATTAACGATATTTATTCCAGAAATTCTTGGAACTCACCATCACATAAAAACTTTATTGGAATCCAGGGCATAACTTAAAACACTCTCCAGCGGCCTCTTGGCGGTTAATCCGACCATGGAGTTATATTATATGATCTTTGAACTTATTTTAACAGAATAGCTATCTAAAAAATTTGATCGTATGGATTTGGGATAAAGAGGGCTGGGGGATGGCTCGTTGTCATCCACTTCCTTTTGACTCTTTAAAAGAGAACTAGAATTTTCAATTTCCAATCAACTGAGCCACCTCCAAAGTTTATGCGACCAACCTTTCCAAAAGAACCTTATATACTCCCGGGGACTAAGTTGCAACACTTTCCCCTCGGTTCTGAGGGGTTGTGTAAGACCTAGAGTTTTTATTATATGATATTTGGTCTATCTTTTTTTTCAACAAAATGGGTATCACATAAATTTGATCGGACACATTTGTGGAAAAGAAGGTTAGGGGAAGGAGAGGGGGCTAGATGTCTATACGACCTATACGACCAGAGTAAACGACCGAATGAATTTGGGGTAAAGAGGCCAGGGGGGATGGCTACTTGCCATCCAGTTCCTTTTGACTCTTTAAAAGAGAACTAGAATTTTCAATTTCCAATCAACTGAGCCACCTCCAAAGTTTATGCGACCAACCTTTCCATAAGAACCTTATATGCTTCCTGGGACTAAGTTGCAACACTTTCCCCTCGGTTCTGAGGGGTTGTGTAAGCCCTAGAGTTTTTATTATATAATCTTTGGTCTACCTTTTTTTTTAACAAAATGGGTATCTCATAAATTTGATCGGACACATTTGTGGAAAAGACGGTTGGTAGGGGAGGGGGCTAGATGTTTATACGACCTATACAACCAGTCAATTCGACCATCTCTTACATGAAAACCTATACTCCCTGGTGTATAGCTTACAACACTTGCCCCTGTGCTCTGGGGGAAGTGTTGACTCCGGAGTTTTTGTTTTTTGATCTTTGAACTATTTGGAACAAAATGACCATATCATAATTTTATTGGATGCATTTGGGAAAAAGGGCCGCAGGGGGGGGGGGAATTGCCCTTCGATCACTTTTGACTCTAAAGAGTACGAGAATTTCTTATTTACAATCGAGTGGCTCTTAAGTGTATACGATCATCCTTTCCATAAAATCCTATATACCCCAGGGCATAACTTACAACACTTACCCCGGGCCCTGGTGGTTGTGTCGACCCCAGAGTTTTTGCTATATGATCTTTAAACTATTTTTTTTTTACAAAATGGCTATATCCAAATTTTAATCGGATAAATTTGGGGGAAAATTGCTCGGATGGGGGGGGCTAGTTGCCCTCTGATCATTTTTGACTCTTAGAAAGGCCACTAAAACTTCCGATTTCCAATCGAATGAGCCCCCTCCAAAGTTTATACGACCACCCCTTTCATATAAAGTGCCTCTGGGAAAAAGAAAACAAACATTAGAGCCTTATGGCCTCTACTATAGGCAACGCTATATCGTTGCCTCTGCTACATAGGCCTTTTTTGTAAAAGTGATATTCTTCCTCTACCCCCATCTTAAGCATATAGAATGAAATCACAAACAAAATGTCTTGTTAAAATAGATGGCTGATAAGTGCTGCTTTTTAGATTTCTACATTTTTTTACCTGACATTCTACGAAAATATTTTGGCGGTGGATGCAGGGAATCGTGACCCATCTTAAGCATTTTTGGAATTAAATTTGGGGGGGGGCTAGCTGCACTCCAATAACGGAGGACTAACAAAAACAAAATGATTTCTGTACACAAAGTATCACTTTAAACAAATCTTTGACCGGGCCTCCATTGGTACTAGTGGTTAGTACGTCGGTGCAGTTACCATTCGTTTAAAAGCGGAAAAGTCTCTTCGAGTCCCAACAAAACTTTTTTTTTTAGAGAAATAAATTTTCCCTTAAAGTACTATTTACAATTACAAATTGCATAAATTTGAGAATAACAAAAAAATAGACAGTTTATAAAGAAAAAAAATTAAAATAAAGTAAGTGTTAACATTAAGATATTACCAAAATGTTAGATTTTAAGAAATTTAAGAAAATGTTAGCTTTTAAGTAATCACACTTACCAGGCTAGGGAGCCAGGTAAGTGATGAAGAAAAAGTTTTAAAGAGTCAAATGAAACTGGTTGGTAACTGGCCATCCCCCCTACCCTCTTTACCCCAAATCTATCCGATCGAATTTTTTAGATATCCATTCTGTTAAAATAAGTTCAAAGATAAGATTATAAAACTCCATATAAAGCCCTGGAGGCACATAAAGCTTTTATGTGCAGGGTTTTAAAATAGTTCAAATATCAGGTAAGTCTAAAACCCGCCCCCCCCAAAAAAAACTTATTGGCAATATTTTATTCCAAAACTTAAGGGAGCTGGCCCCTGAATCTTCCTGCATGGCCCCTCCAAAAAATAACAACAACTTATCAATGATGTTTTATTACAAACCTTAGGGGAGCTGACCCCCCTCCCGTAACAACTTATTAACGATACTTCATTCCAAAAATTATGAAAGCTAGCCTTTGGCCCTCCCTGCATGGCCCAACCTCCCCCAAAGACATATTAACGATATTTATTCCAGAAATTCTTGGAACTCACCATCACATAAAAGCTTTATTGGAATCCTGGGGATAACTTAAAACACTCTCCAGCAGCCTCTGGGCTTTTCTTCCGACCATGGAGTTATATTATCTGATCTTTGAACTTATTTTAACAGAATAGCTATCTAAAAAATTTGATCGGATGGATTTGGGATAAAGAGGGCAGGGGGGATGGCTCGTTGTCATCCACTTCCTTTTGACTCTTTAAAAGAGAACTAGAATTTTCAATTTCCAATCGACTGAGCCACCTCCAAAGTTTATGCGACCAACCTTTCCAAAAGAACCTTATATACTCCCGGGGACTAAGTTACAACACTTTCCCCCCGGTTCTGAAGGGTTGTGTAAGACCTAGAGTTTTTATAATATGATATTTGGTCTATCTTTTTTTTTCAACAAAATGGGTATCACATAAATTTGATCGGACACATTTGTGAAAAAGATGGTTGGTAGGGGAAGGGGAGGGGGCTAGATGTCTATACGACCTATACGACCAGAGTAAACGATCGAATGAATTTGGGGTAAAGAGGGCAGGGGGGATGGCTACTTGCCATCCAGTTCCTTTTGACTCTTTAAAAGAGAACTAGAATTTTCAATTTCCAATCGACTGAGCCTCCTCCAAAGTTTATGCGACCAACCTTTCCATAAGAACCTTATATGCTTCCGGGGACTAAGTTACAACACTTTCCCCCCGGTTCTGAGGGATTGTGTAAGACCTAGAGTTTTTATTATATAATCTTTGGTCTACCTTTTTTTTTAACAAAATGGATATCTCATAAATTTGATCGGACACATTTCTGGAAAAGACGGTTGGTAGGGGAGGGGGCTAGATGTCTATACGACCTATACAACCAGTCAATTCGACCATCTCTTACATGAAAACCTATACTCCCTGGGGTATAGATTTCAACACTTGCCCCTGTGCTCTGGGGGAAGTGTTGACTCCGGAGTTTTTGTTTTTTGATCTTTGAACTATTTTGAACAAGATGACCATATCATAATTTTATTGGATGCATTTGGGAAAAAGGGCCGGGAAGGGGGAATTGCCCTTCGATCACTTTGACTCTTAAGAGTACGAGAATTTCCTATTTACAATCGAGTGGCTCTTAAGTGTATACGATCATCCTTTCCATAAAATCCTATATACCCCAGGGCATAACTTACAACACTTACCCCGGGCCCTGGTGGTTGTGTCGACCCCGGAGTTTTTGCTATAAGATCTTTAAACTATTTTTTTTTTTACAAAATGGCTATATCCAAATTTTAATCGGACACATTTTGGGGAAAATTGCTCGGATGGGGGGGGGGGCTAGTTGCCCTCTGATCATTTTTGACTCTTAGGAAGGCCACTAAAACTTCCGATTTCCAATCGAATGAGCCCCCTCCAAAGTTTATACGACCACCCCTTTCATATAAAGTGCCTCTGGGAAAAAGAAAACAAACATTAGAGCCTTATGGCCTCTACTATAGGCAACGCTATATCGTTGCCTCTGATACATAAGCCTTTTTTGTAAAAGTGATGTTCTTACTCTACCCCCATCTTAAGCATATAGAATGAAATCACAAACAAAATGTCTTGTTAAAATAGATGGCTGATAAGTGCTGCTTTTTAGATTTCTACATTTTTTTTACCTGACATTCTACGAAAATATTTTGGCGGTGGATGCAGGGAATCGTCACCCATCTTAAGCATTTTTGGAATTAAATTTGGGGGGGGGCTAGCTGCACTCCAATATTTTTAGATTGGAGATACTGGTATTCATGCATGCTACTTAGTAATAATACAATTTATATTTAGCCAGTGAAAACCCAATGGCCGTTCTACTGATTATGACAATACTAATCTCGTTAAAATCAATGGGGGCTTTAGGCATTGCCCCTACTACTACTAACAGCTAACCGCTGAAGCAAGCAGTCTGAGGCCAAAAACAATCGCTTCAGCAATTCTACTCGAATTTTCGTTCAATTCAAATTTGAGAAGTTAATAATTACGGACTATTTTCATAAAAGATGCATCGGAACTTCAAACAAGCTTTGCAATTTAAATTTAATTAAGGCGAGCAGTTAATGGCTATCATCTGCTTTAACGGAGGACTAATAAAAACAAAATGATTTCTGCACACAAAGTATCACTCTAAACAAATCTTTGACCGGGCCTCCATTGGTACTAGTGGTTTGTACGTCGGTGCAATTAGCATTCGTTTAAAAGCGGAAAAGTCTCTTCGAGTCCCAACAAAACTTTTTTTTTTAGAGAAATAAATTTTCCCTTAAAGTACTATTTACAGTTACCTATTGCATAAATTTGAGAATAACAAAAAAATAGACAGTTTATAAAGAAAAAAATTTAAAATAAAGTAAGTGTTAACATTAAGATAATACCAAAATGTTAGATTTTAAGAAATTTAAGAAAATTTCAGATTTTAAGTAATCACACTTACCAGGCTAGGGAGCCAGGTAAGTGATGAAGAAAAAGTTTTAAAGAGTCAAATGAAACTGGATGGCAACTAGCCATCCCCCCTACCCTCTTTACCCCAAATCTATCCGATCGAATTTTTTGAATATCCATTCTGTTAAAATAAGTTCAAAGATAAGATTATAAAACTCCATATAAAGCCCTGGAGGCACATAAAGCTTTTATGTGCAGGTTTTTAAAATAGTTCAAATATTAGGTAAGTCTAAAACCCGCCCCACCTAAAAAAACTTATTGGCAATATTTTATTCCACAACTTAAGGGAGCTGGCCCCTGAATCTTCCTGCATGGCCCCTCCAAAAAATAACAACAACTTACCAATGATGTTTTATTACAAACCTTATGGGAGCTGACCCCCCTCCCGTAACAACTTATTAACGATACTTCATTCCAAAAATCATGAAAGCTAGCCTTTGGCCCTCCCTGCATGGCCCAACCTCCCCCAAAGACATATTAACGATATTTATTCCAGAGATTCTTGGAACTCACCATCACATAAAAGCTTTATTGGAATCCAAGGCATAACTTAAAACACTCTCCAGCGGCCTCTGGGCAGTTGTTCCGATCATGGAGTTAAATTATCTGATCTTTGACCTTATTTTAACAAAAGAGCTATCTAAAAAATTTGATCGGATGGACTTGGGATAAAGAGGGCAGGGGGGATGGCTCATTGTCATCCACTTTCTTTTGACTCTTTAAAAGATAAATAGAATTTTCAATTTCCAATCGACTGAGCCACCTCCAAAGTTTATGCGACCAACCTTTCCAAAAGAACCTTATATACTCCCGGGGACTAAGTTACAACACTTTCCCCCCAGTTCTGAGGGGTTGTGTAAGACCTAGAGTTTTTATTATATGATATTTGGCCTATCTTTTTTTCAACAAAATGGGTATCATCTGTATTGTGTATCCAAGAGATGAATTCAAGAAAGAGTTTGTTACTTACTTACTTACAATTTTTTCATAATGACATAATGATATATCCAACAACGGATGTTGATAAAGAATTTATTCATTCTGATACCTAGATTTGGTCAATGTTATCCCATGTGTCTGACAATAGATGTATGCAAATTCCTTTTCTTACATCTCCAATGTTTTAATAGACATTCTAAACGTTTGATATGCTAGCATACTCTAAAAATAATGAACACATAACAATGTAATGCATAATATATTTTAAATGAAATGATTCTATGTAGAATATTAATACAAAATATATTATGATACATTATTAATATCAATGATCAACTTTGGATATTTTGAACCTGTTCCATAAAATACTTCACCATGTTCTCTCTTGATATTGTAGCTATTATCTCCTCTTAGTTTGTAATCAGTAGAATAATCATTATTCCATTTTGAGTCATACACGACTTTTACTGGCGTGTCATCGACAGGCTCAATATGCTTTTCGTCTTTGGTATTATTTGGTTCATCGACTGTCTGATCAATGGCAGTAACGTTTGCTGGCACTTTGTTTTTCATCGATTCATCTTTATATTCCACAGTGATATTTTCTACCATTGCCCTTTTTATTTTTCTGGCAATTTCACTGTCTATTATCACATTATTTTTACACAGGTAACAGTTTCGGCACGTAGACAAGATATGGTTTATTATATTAGCAGAAGAGTAGGCCTTTCTTTTTTTGATCTTCCGTTGAATGCTAATACCCGAAAGCTGACGATAGGATTTATCAGTAGGTAATATGTTACCTGCAACAGTAGCAAGGAATTGTCCTCTATCATCAACGATTATTTTTATGTTGGCATTCTCTTTGAGTGCAATCATCTCTGGAGATCTCAATCTCGCATATCCACCATCATAAGAGTTGAATTTTGTCGGTACTCCAAAGAAATTTAATTCCTTACCGTCATGACAATGCATGCATACATTTCCAATAGTGCTACCACTTGTACTTGTTTCATAGTTTAAATACTTCTCCTTGTCTTCATTCAATGCTACAATAACATTGTCATGTGAACACACTTTATTAAAATGCTCCATC
The DNA here is from genome assembly GCA_027921565.1 of Artemia sinica. Lineage (NCBI taxonomy): Eukaryota > Metazoa > Arthropoda > Branchiopoda > Anostraca > Artemiidae > Artemia > Artemia sinica. Next base: position 1,363,846 of record CM051258.1, on the reverse strand, counting down.
TTCACTTTTTTAAAGATATGACTTATGTGTTTATTGTTCCACTGCGTAAAAAATACTGATTTAATACATGTAATAGACTAGGTGGTGTCGAAAACCGGCCATAGAGTACCAGTGGGAAAGCCACATCGTGTCTCTGAGCAAGCACAGAGTACAATTGTTATAGCCATAAGCATATTTCACGTCATTTAAAGATACGTAAAAAAAGTTGAATAATTTCGAAGTTTAAAAAAATAGTTTGTTTTTTATGAAAAAAAATATTGAATTAGAACCATCAGTCCTCATCATTAGGAGTATGGGTATGCACAAGAATATATTTGAAAATTTAAATCAAAAGTGTCATTCTATTTTTCTTATATGATTTAGAGATGTAAAAAAAAGTTGAATAATTTCGAAGTCCAAAAAAAAAATTTGTTAAAAAAAAGAGTTTGTTTTTTATGAGAAAAATATTTAACTAGAACCATCAGTCCTCATCATTAGGATGAGTCCTCATCACTAATATATTTTAAAATTTAAATCAAAAGTGTCATTCTATTTTTCTGATATGATTTAGAGATGTAAAAAAAAGTTGAATAATTATGGTCCCAAAAAAAATTTTGTTAAAAAAAATAGTTTACTTTCATGAAAAAAATATCGAATTAGAACCATCAGTCCTCATCAATAGGAACTTCAAAAAAAATTAAAAAAAATGGGGGGAGGGGGCCAAAAAGTTGGAAGGGAGGGGGCGCCCTTTGAATTTGGGGATAGGTGACCTTTGTGGGGTTGAGGTCTCTGGTGGTTAGGGTCGTTGGTAGAAGAGTAGGCCTTTCTTTTTTTGATCTTCCGTTGAATGCTAATGCCAGAAAGCTGGCGATAGGATGTATCAGTAGACAATGTGTTACCAGCAACAGTAGTAAGGAGTTGTCCTCTATCATCAACGATTATTTTTATGTTGGCATTCTCTTTGAGTGCAATCATCTCTGGAGATCTCAATCTCGCATATCCACCAACATAGGAGTTTAATTTTTTCGGTACTCCAAAGAAATTTAATTCCTTATTGTCATGACAATGAATGCATACATTTCCAATAGTGCTACCACTTGTACTTGTTTCATAGTTTAAATACTTCTCCTTGTCGGCTTTCAATGCTACAATAACATTGTCATGTGAACACACTTTATTAAAATGCTCCATCTTCACTTTTATAAAGATATGACTTATCGTTCCACTGCGTAAAAAATACTGATTTAATAAATGCAATAGACTAGGTAGTATCGAAAACCGGCCATAGAATACCAGTGGGAAAGCCACATCGTGTCTCTGGGCAAGCATAGAGTACAATTGTTATAGCCATAAGCATATTTCACGTCATTTTAAGATACGTAAAAAAAAGTTGAATAATTTCGAAGTTAAAAAAAAATTTTTAAAGAAAAAAGTTTGTTTCTTATGAAAAAAATATTGAATTAGAACCATCAGTCCTCATAATTAGGAGTATGGGTTTGCACAAGAATATATTTAAAAATTTTAATCAAAAGTGTTATTCTATTTTTCTGATGTGATTTAGAGATGAAAAAAAAGTTGAATGATTTCAAAGTCCAAAAAAAATTTTTTAAAGAAAAATGTTTGTTTCTTATGAAAAAAATATTGAACTAGAACCATCAGTCCTCATCAATAGGAGTATGGGTATGCACAAGAATATATTTTAAAATTTAATCAAAAGTGCCATTCTATTTTTCTAATATGATTTAGAGATGTAAAAAAAAGTTGAATAATTTCGAAGTCCAAAAAAAATTAAGTTAAAAAAATAGTTTGTTTTCATGAAAAAAACATTGAATTAGAACCATCAGTCCTCATCAACAGGAGTATGGGTATGCACAAGAATATATTTTAAAATTTAAATTAAAGGGTCATTCTATTTTTCTGATATGATTTGGAGATGTAAAAAAAAGTTGAATAATCTCGAAGTCCAAAAAAATGTAGTTAAAAAAAAGTTTGCTTTCATGAAAAAAATATTGAATTAGAACCATCAGTCCTCATCAATAGGAGTATGGGTATGCACAAGAATATATTTTAAAATTTAATCAAATGTGTCATTCTATTTTTCTGATATGATTTAGAGATGTAAAAAAAAAGTTGAATAATTTCGAAGTCCAAAAAAAATTTAGTTAAAAAAATAGTTTGCTTTCATGAAAAAAATATTGAATTAGAACCATCAGTCCTCATCAATAGGAACTTCAAAAAAAAATTCAAAAAAAAGAAATTGGGGGAGGGGGCGCCCTTCGAGTTTGGGGATAAGTGACCTTTGGGGGGTTGAGGTCTCTGGTGGTTAGGGTCGTTGGTGCTTATGATCCTTGATGGTTAGTACTCACATACACCTTACTACTTGATTTGCAAGGATTCCTATGGTTTGTTCTAAATTTCATTATTAAAATTCTTTTCTTGCCATCTAAATCTCTCTTATTATCAACTTTTTAGTAAACTATAATGTTAGACCCTATTTTAAATTGACAACACTGTTCAAACACCACTTGTGTATTATACAGAACACATCGGAGAGGTAAAGCTATGTCAACTCGCAATGTCATTCTATCATCATTAATCATTTTCGTAGATTGATGTTGTCTCAAATTTATAACAAATTGCCTGAGTTAACAAGCCCTTCGGGATTACCTTAACTGCTAATCAGTTTAACCCTTTTTTCTAAAACTCGACAGGGACGGAATTGTCTTGGGGGGAATTTTCCATGGAAAAGGGGGAGGGTATTTGATTTTTTCTTTACTTGGTGATCATTCAAAAAGCGAGGATTTCTGTTAAATAAATAATTCTTATAGCTTTTAAAATAGCTTTTTATGTCTTTCTGAACTTTCTGTGAGAGGCGGGGGTAAGTATCTAGTTTAAATAATTCTAGGAGAAGTTGAGTTTTGTGGCTGGTGTGGAAAAATGGTACATGTTGAATATTCGGGTAAACATACGACTAAGAAAAGCTTCACTATAAATAAGGCTATTGTGTTTTTCTGAACTTTCTAGGGCGGGAGTAACTATTTAGTTTAAAACATTCTAGGAGGAATTGAGTTTTATGGATGGTATGGAAAAATGGTATGTGTTAAATATTCGGGTAAACATTCGACTATAAATAAGGCTATTGTGTCTTTCTGAACTTTCTGTGAGAGGCGAGGGTAAGTATTTAGTTTAAATAATTCTAGGAGGAATTTAGTTTTTTGACTGGTACGGAAAAATAGTACGTGTGGGGTTAATTAAGTTTTGAGGGGGATAAAAATGGTAGTTATTTAGTACCCAGTAAACAGGTGACTTGAAATGCTTCATTAGAAATAGTTTATTGCTAATGATACCTCCTCGACAGATATTTGTTTTATTGTATTTTATAGCTATTATCCAAACGTTGCTCTGTGTTTGTCACACCAACTAGTAAATATTTATCGGTTCTGTGTGATTTTTTCTTTACTTGGTGGCCATTCAAAAAGTGATGATTTCTGTTAAATAAATAATTCTTTTACCTTTCAAAATAGCTTTTTGTGTCGTTCTGAACTTTGTGTGAGAGGCGGGGGTAAGTATTTAGTTTAAATAATTCTAGGAGGAATTGAGTTTTATGGCTGGTGTGGAAAAATGGTACATGTTGAATATTCGGGTAAACATAGGACTAAGAAACGCTTAACTATAAATAAGGCTATTGTGTTTTTCTGAACTTTCTAAGGCGGGTGTAACTATTTAGTTTAAATAATTCTAGGAGGAATTGAGTTTTATGGATGGCATGGAAAAATGGTATGTGTTAAATATTCGGGTAAACATTCGATTATAAATAAGGCTATTGTGTCTTTCTGAACTTTCTGTGAGAGGCGAGGGTAAGTATTTAGTTTAAATAATTCTAGGAGGAATTGAGTTTTGTGACTGGTGCGGAAAAATGGTACGTGTGGGGTAAATTAAGTTTTGAGGGGGGTAAAAATGGTAGTTATTTAGTATCCGAGTAAACAGGTGACTTGAAATGCTTCATTAGAAATAGTTTATTGCTAATGATACCTCCTCGACCGATATTTTTTTTTATTATATTTTATAGCTATTAGCCAAACGTTGCTCTGTGTTTGTCACACCAACTAGTAAATATTTATCGGTTCTGTGTGATTTTTTCTTTACTTGGTGGCCATTCAAAAAGCGAGGATTTCTGTTAAATAAATAATTCTTATACCTTTAAAATAGCTTTTTGTGTCTTTCTAAACTTTCTGTGAGAGGCAGGGGTAAGTATTTAGTTTAAATAATTCTAGGAGGAATTGAGTTTTGTGGCTGGTGTGGAAAAATGGTACTTGTTGAATATTCGGGTAAACATACGACTAAGAAACGCTTCACTATAAATAAGGCTATTGTGTTTTTCTGAACTTTCTAAGGCGGGAGTAACTATTTAGTTTAAATAATTCTAGGAGGAATTGAGTTTTATGGATGGTATTGAAAAATGGTTTGTGTTAAATATTCGGGTAAACATTCGACTATAAATAAGGCTATTGTGTCTCTCTGAACTTTCTGTGAGAGGCGAGGGTAAGTATTTAGTTTAAATAATTCTAGGAGGAATTGAGTTTTGTGGCTGGTGTGGAAAAATGGTACGTGTGGGGTAAATTAAGTTTTGAGGGGGGTAAAAAATGGTAGTTATCTAGTACCCAGTAAACAGATGACTTGAAATGCTTCATTAGAAATAGTTTATTGCTAATGATACCTCCTCGACCGATATTTTTTTTTATTATATTTTATAGCTATTAGCCAAACGTTGCTCTGTGTTTGTCACACCAACTAGTAAATATTTATCGGGGTTTTATTTTTTTCTGTTCAATTATTTTCAGTGTAAGCCAATATAATTACCTCATTCTTTTATTCTAACTTAACTTGTAGGAATAGGACTTCTAGAATAAGGATTCATTCCCTCTACTAAATAAGTTTTTTCATGTAAAATGGTGAACAAAAGACTATTAATTCTCCGTATTCTTCTTCTTCTTCTTCTTATCTAGCTAAACGTTGCGCTGTGTTTGTCACACCAACTAGTAAATATTTATCGGGCTTTTATTTTTCCGTTTAATTATTTTCAGTGTAAGCCAATATAATGCTAGGGGGAGTAAAAATGGTAGTTATTTAGTACCCGGTAAACAAGTGACTTGATATGCTTCATTAGAAGTAGGTTATTGCTAATGATACCTCCTCGACAGATATTTTTATGGCTCTAACAATTGTACTCTTTGCTTGCCCAGATACACGATGTGGCTTTTCCGCTATTGCTCTATGGCTGGTTATCGATACTACCTAGTTTATTGCATGTATTATATCAGTATTTTTTACACAGTGGAACAATAAACACATAACTAATATCTCTAAAAAAGTGAAGATGGAGCATTTTAATAAAGTGTGTTCACATAACAAGGTTATTGTTGCATTGAATGCCAACATAGATAAGTATTTAAACTATGAAACAAGTACAGGTGGAAGCACTATTGGAAATGTATGCATGCATTGTCCTGACAGTAAGGAATTAAATTTCTTTGGAATACCGAAAAAATTCAACTCTTATGTTGGTGGTTATGCGAGATTGAGATCTCCAGAGATGATTGCACTCAAAGAGAATGCCAACATAAAAATAATCGTTGATGATAGAGGACAACTCCTTGCTACTGTTGCAGGTAACACATTACCTACTGATACATCCAATCGTCACCTTTCGTGTATTAGCATTCAACGGAAGATCAATAGAAGAAAGGCATACTCTTCTACTAATATCGTAAACCATATCTTGTCTACGTGTCGAAACTGTTACCTGTTTGAAAATAATGTGATAATAGACAGTGAAATTGCCAGAAAAATAAAAAGGGCATTGTCAGAAAATATCACTATGGAATATAAAGATGAATCGATGAAAAACAAAGCACCAGCAAACGTTACTACCATTGATCAAACAGTCAATGAACCAAATAATACCAAAGACGAAAAGCATTTTGACCCTGTTGATGAGACACCAGTAAAAATTGTGTATGACTCAAAATGGAATAATGATTATTCTACTGATTACGAACTAAGAGAAGACAATAGCTATAATATCAAGAGAGAACATGGTGAACTATTTTATGGAACAGATTCAAAATGTCCAAAGTTAATCATTGATATTAATAATGTATCATAATATATTTTTTGTATTAATATTCTACATAGCATTATTTCATTAAAAATATATTATGCATTACATTGTTATGTGTTCATTATTTTTAGAGTAAGATAGCATATCAAACGTTTAGAATGTCTAATAAAACGTCGGAGATGTAAGAAAAGGAATTTGCATACATCTATTGTCAGACACATGGGATAACATTGACAAAATCTTGGTATCAGAATGAATAAATTATTTATCAACATCCGTTATTAGATATGTCATTATGAAAAAATTGTAAGTGAGTAAGTAACAAACTCGTTCTTGAATTCACCTCTTGGATGCACAATACAGAAATTTCATTAAAGAAATTATGAAAAAAATTGTAAGTAAGTAACAAACTCTTTCTTGAAGTCACCTCTTGGATACACAATGCAGAAATTTCATTTAAGAAATTATCAAAAATTGTAAGAAAGTAGCAAATTCTTTCTTGAATTCGCCTCCTGGATAAATAAAAAAGACATTTCATTCAAGAAATTATGACAAAATTCTAAGTAAGTAACAAACTCTTTCTTGAAGTTACCTCTTGGATACACAATGCAGAAATTTCATTTAAGAAATTATGAAAAAATTGTAAGCAAGTAACAAACTCTTTCCTGAAGTCACCTCTTGGATACACAATGCAGAAACTTCATTTAAGAAACTATGAAAAAATTGTAAGTAAGTAAGTAACAAATTCTTTCTTGAAGTCACCTCTTGGATACACAATACAGAAATTTCATTAAAGAAATTATGAAAAAATTGTAAGTAAGTAGCAAATTCTTTCTTGAATTCACCTGCTGGATAAACAAAAAGACATTTCGTTCAAGAAATTATGACAAAATTCTAAATAAGTAACAGACTCTTTATTGTTTTCACGACTTAGATACACGATGTAGAAATTTAATTCAAGAAATTTTGAAAAAATTCTCAGCAAGTAACAATTTCTTTCTTGAAGTCAACTCTTGGATACACAATAAGGAAATTTCATTCAATAAATTATGAAAATATTTGTAAGTAAGTAACAAACTCTTTATTGATTTCACCTCTAGGATATACAGTACAGGTACTTCATTCAAGAAATTATGAAAAAATCGAAAGTAAGTAACAAACTCTTTATTGTTTTCACCTCTTGGATATACAATACGGAAATTTCATTCAATAAATTATGAAAAAATTGTAAGCAAGTAACAAACTCTTTCCTGAAGTCACCTCTTGGATACACAATGCAGAAACCTCATTTAAGAAACTATGAAAAAATTGTAAGTAAGTAAGTAACAAATTCTTTCTTGAATTCGCCTCTTGGATAAACAAAAAAGTCATCTCATTCAAGAAATTATGACAAAATTCTAAATAAGTAACAAACCCTTTCTTGAATTCACCATTGGGTTGCACAATACAGAAATTTAATTCAGGAAACTATGAAAAACATTGCAAACAAACTCTTTCTTGAACTCGCTTCCTGGACAGACAATACAGCAATTTCACTCAAGAAATTATGAAAAAATTGTAAGTAAGTAGCAAACTGTTTCTTTAATTCTCCTCCTGGATGCACAATACAGATATTTCATTCAAGAAATTATAAAAAAATTGTAAGTAAGTAACAAACTCTTTCTTGAACACACCTCTTGGATACACAATACGGAAATTTCATTCAAGAAATTATAAGAAAATTGTAAGTAAGTATCAATCTCTTTCTTGAAGTCCCCTCTTGGATACGCAATACGATACGAAAATTTCATTCAAGAAATTATGAGAAAATTCCAGGTAAGTAACAATCTCTTTCTTGAAGTCCCCTCTTGGATACACAATACGGATATTTTATTCAAGAAATTATAAAAAAAAGCAAAGTAAGTAACAAACTCTATTGATTTCACCTCTTGGATACAAAAAAAAGACATTTCATTCAAGAAATTATGACAAAATTCTAAGTAAGTAAAAAACTCATTCTTGAATTCACCGTTTGCATGCACAATACAGAAATTTCATTCTATGGGACCTCTACACGCGATTAAACACGTTTTGAAACTACATGCTATTTGCTTGCCTTTAATTGGTACCTTTCCAAACGAGTGGGGATTCCCCACTGGTTCCTACACATTGCAAAAAAGTGAGCAGTACGAACGGGAATTCCCCACACAAGTTTGTTTCAACTCCACGTTTTCAACCAGACTGGTTTTTTAGAAAACACCCATTTTTTAGGGGCCAATCAGAGACAGCGGAGGTTGCTCAATATACGATAACTTGATTGGTGATTGGTTACACACCGCGACGGCGCATACATAGTGAGAGAGACATGCAAAGTAGACATAGCTTTATTTCATTTTTTAAGGTTAATTTAGACGAGGTTGCGTGCGTGCACGTAACGTCGTCTAAATTAACCTTAAACAATGAAATAAAGCTATGTCGAATTTGCATGTCTCCCTCACTATGTATGCGCCGTCGCGGTGTGTAACCAATCACCAATCAAGTTATCGTATATTGAGCAACCTCCGCTGTCTCTGATTGGCCCCTAAAATGGGTGTTGTCTAAAAAACCAGTCTGGTTGAAAACGTGGAGTTGAAACAAAGTTGTGTGGGGGATCCCCGTTCGTACTGCTCACTTTTTTGCAATTTGTAGGAACCAGTGGGGAATCCCCACTCGTTTGGAAAGGTACCAAGGAAAGGCAAGCAAATAGCATGTAGTTTCAAAACGTGTTTAATCACGTGTAGAGGTCCCAGAGAATGAAATTTCTGTATTGTGCATGCAAACGGTGAATTCGAGAATGAGTTTTTTACTTACTTAGAATTTTGTCATAATTTCTTGAATGAAATGTCTTTTTTTTGTATCCAAGAGGTGAAATCAATAAAGAGTTTGTTACTTACTTTGCTTTTTTTTATAATTTCTTGAATAAAATATCCGTATTGTGTATCCAAGAGGGTACTTCAAGAAAGAGATTGTTACTTACCTGGAATTTTCTCATAATTTCTTGAATGAAATTTCCGTATCTTATTGCGTATCCAAGAGGGGACTTCAAGAAAGAGATTGTTACTTACTTACAATTTTCTCATAATTTCTTGAATGAAATTTCCGTATTGGGTATCCAAGAGGTGTATTCAAGAAAGAGTTTGTTACTTACTTACAATTTTTTTTATAATTTCTTGAATGAAATATCTGTATTTTGCATCCAGGAGGAGAATTCAAGACACAGTTTGTTACTTACTTACAATTTTTTCATAATTTCTTGAGTGAAATTGCTGTATTGTTTGTCCAGGAAGCGAGTTCAAGAAAGAGTTTGTTTGCAATGTTTTCATAGTTTCCTGAATTACATTTCTGTATTGTGCAACCCAATGGCGAATTCAAGAAAGGGTTTGTTACTTATTTAGAATTTTGTCATAATTTCTTGAATGAAATGACTTTTTTGTTTATCCAAGAGGCGAATTCAAGAAAGAATTTGTTATTTACTCACTTACTTACAATTTTTTCATAATTTCATAAAGGAAGTTTCTGCATTGTGTATCCAAGAGGTGACTTCAGGAAAGAGTTTGTTACTTGCTCACAATTTTTTCATAATTTATTGAATGAAATTTCCGTATTGTATATCCAAGAGGTGAAAACAATAAAGAGTTTGTTACTTACTTGCGATTTTTTCATAATTTCTTGAATGAAGTATCTGTACTGTATATCCTAGAGGTGAAATCAATAAAGAGTTTGTTACTTACTTACAAATATTTTCATAATTTTTTGAATGAAATTTCCTTATTGTGTATCCAAGAGTTGAATTCAAGAAAGAAATTGTTACTTACTGAGAATTTTTTCATAATTTCTTGAATTAAATTTCTACATCGTGTATCTAAGTCGTGAAAACAATAAAGAGTTTGTTACTTACTTAGAATTTTGTCATAATTTCTTGAACGAAATGTCTTTTTGTTTATCCAGCAGGTGAATTCAAGAAAGAATTTGCTACTTACTTACAAGTTTTTCATAGTTTCTTAAATGAAGTTTCTGCATTGTGTATCCAAGAGGTAACTTCAAGAAAGAGTTTGTTACTTACTTAGAATTTTGTCATAATTTCTTGAATGAAATGCCTTTTTTATTTATCCAGGAGGCGAATTCAAGAAAGAATTTGCTACTTTCTTACAATTTTTGATAATTTCTTAAATGAAATTTCTGCATTGTGTATCCAAGAGGTGACTTCAAGAAAGAGTTTTTTACTAACTTACAATTTTTTTTCACAATTTCCTTAATTAAATTTCTGTATTGTGTATCCAAGAGGTGAATTCAAGAAAGAGTTTGTTACTTACTTACTTACAATTTTTTCATAATGACATATCCAATAACGGATGTTGATAAATAATTTATTCATTCTGATACCAAGATTTTGTCAATGTTATCCCATGTGTCTGACAATAGATGTATGCAAATTCCTTTTCTTACATCTCCGACGTTGTATTAGACATTCTAAACGTTTGATATGCTAGCTTACTCTAAAAATAATGAACACATAACAAAGTAATGCATAATATATTTTTAATGAAATAATGCTATGTAGAATATTAATACAAAAAATATATTATGATACATTATTAATATCAATGATTAACTTTGGACATTTTGAATCTGTTCCATAAAATAGTTCACCATGTTCTCTCTTGATATTATAGCTATTGTCTTCTCTTAGTTCGTAATCAGTAGAATAATCATTATTCCATTTTGAGTCATCCACAATTTTTACTGGTGTCTCATCAACAGGCTCAATATGCTTTTCGTCCTTGGTATTATTTGGTTCATTGACTGTTTGATCAATGGTAGTAACGTTTGCTGGTGCTTTGTTTTTCATCGATTCATCTTTATATTCCATAGTGATATTTTCTGACAATGCCCTTTTTATTTTTCTGGCTATTTCACTGTCTATTATCACATTATTTTTACACAGGTAACAGTTTCGACACGTAGACAAGATAGGGTTTACGATATTAGTAGAAGAGTGTGCCTTTCTTTTATTGATCTTCCGTTGAATGCTAATACCCGAAAGGTGACGATTGGATGTATCAGTAGGTAATGTGTTACCTACAACAGTAGCAAGGAGTTGTCCTCTATCATCAACGATTATTTTTATGTTGGCATTCTCTTTGAGTACAATCATCTCTGGAGATCTCAATCTCGCATAACCACCAACATAAGAGTTGAATTTTGTCGGTATTCCAAAGAAATTTAATTCCTTACTGTCATGACAATGCATGCATACATTTCCAATAGTGCTTCCACTTGTACTTGTTTCATAGTTTAAATACTTATCTATGTTGGCATTCAATGCTACAGTAACCTTGTTATGTGAACACACTTTATTAAAATGCTCCATCTTCACTTTTTTAGAGATATTAGTTATGTGTTTATCGTTCCACTGTGTAAAAAATACTGATTTAATACATGCAATAAACTAGGTAGTGTCGATAACCGGCCATAGAGCAATAGTGGGAAAGCCACATCATGTATCTGGGCAAGCATAGAGTACAATTGTTAGAGCCATAAAAATATCTGTCGAGGAGGTATCATTATCAATAACCTACTTCTAATGAAGCATATCAAGTCACTTGTTTACCGGGTACTAAATAACTACCATTTTTACTCCCCCTAGCATTATATTGGCTTACACTGAAAATAATTGAACGGAAAAATAAAAGCCCGATAAATATTTACTAGTTGGTGTGACAAACACAGCGCAACGTTTAGCTAGATAAGAAGAAGAAGAAGAAGAATACGGAGAATTAATAGTCTTTTGTTCACCATTTTACATGAAAAAACTGATTTAGTCGAGGGAATGAATCCTTATTCTAGAAGTCCTATTCCTACAAGTTAAGTTAGAATAAAAGAATGAGGTAATTATATTGGCTTACACTGAAAATAATTGAACAGAAAAAAATAAATCCCGATAAATATTTACTAGTTGGTGTGACAAACACAGAGCAACGTTTGGCTAATAGCTATAAAACACAATAAAAAAAATATCTGTCGAGGAGTAATCATTAGCAATAAACTATTTCTAATGAAGCATTTCAAGTCATCTGTTTAATGGGTACTAAATAACTACCATTTTTTACCCCCATCAAAACTTAATTTACCCCACACGTACCATTTTTCCGCACCAGCCACAAAACTCAATTCCTCCTAGAATTATTTAAACTAAATACTTACCCTCGCCTCTCACAGAAAGTTCAGAAAGACACAATAGCCTTATTTATTGTCGAATGTTTACCCGAATATTTAACACATACCATTTTTCCATACCATCCATAAAACTCAATTCCTCCTAGAATTATTTAAACTATATAGTTACTCCCGCCCTAGAAAGTTCAGAAAAACACAATAGCCTTATTTATAGTGAAGCGTTTCTTAGTCGTATGTTTACCTGAATATTCAACATGTACCATTTTTCCACACCAGCCACAAAACTCAATTACTCCTAGAATTATTTAAACTAAATACTTACCCCCGCCTCTCACAGAAAGTTCAGAAAGACATAAAAAGTTATTTTAAAAGGTATAAAAATTATTTATTTAACAGAAATCCTCGCTTTTTGAATGGCCACCAAGTAAAGAAAAAATCACACAGAACCGATAAATATTTACTAGTTGGTGTGACAAACACAGAGCAACGTTTGGCTAATAGCTATAAAATACAATAAAAAAAATATCTGTCGAGGAGGTATCATTAGCAATAAACTATTTCTTATGAAGCATTTCAAGTCATCTGTTTACTGGGTACTAAATAACTACCATTTTTTACCCCCCTCAAAACTTAATTTACCCCACACGTACCATTTTTCCGCACCAGCCACAAAAATCAATTCCTCCTAGAATTATTTAAACTAAATACTTACCCTCGCCTCTCACAGAAAGTTCAGAAAGACACAATAGCCTTATTTATAGTCGAATGTTTACCCGAATATTTAACACATACCATTTTTTCATACCATCCATAAAACTCAATTCTTCCTAGAATTATTTAAACTAAATAGTTACTCCCGCCCTAGAAAGTTCAGAAAAACACAATAGCCTTATTTATAGTGAAGCGTTTCTTAGTCGTATGTTTACCCGAATATTCAACATGTACCATTTTTCCACACCAGCCACAAAACTCAATTCCTCCTAGAATTATTTAAAATAAATACTTACCCCTGCCTCTCACAGAAAGTTCAGAAAGACACAAAAAGCTATTTTAAAAGGTATAAGAATTATTTATTTAACAGAAATCCTCGCTTTTTGAATGGCCACCAAGTAAAGAAAAAATCACACAGAACCGATAAATATTTACTAGTTGGTGTGACAAACACAGAGCAACGTTTGGCTAATAGCTATAAAATACAATAAAACAAATATCTGTCGAGGAGGTATCATTAGCAATAGACTATTTCTAATGAAGCATTTCAAGTCACCTGTTTACTGGGTACTAAATAACTACCATTTTTACCCCCCTCAAAATTTAATTTACCCCACACGTACCATTTTTCCGCACCCGTCACAAAACTCAATTACTCCTAGAATTATTTATTCTAAATAGTTACTCCCGCCATAGAAAGTTCAGAAAAACACAATAGCCTTATTTATAGTGAAGCGTTTCTTAGTCGTATGTTTACCCGAATATTCAACATGTACCATTTTTCCACACCAGCCACAAAACTCAATTCCTCCTAGAATTATTTAAACTAAATACTTACCCCTGCCTCTCACAGAAAGTTCAGAAAGACACAAAAAGCTATTTTAAAAGGTATAAGAATTATTTATTTAACAGAAATCCTCGCTTTTTGAATGGCCACCAAGTAAAGAAAAAATCACACAGAAACGATAAATATTTACTAGTTGGTGTGACAAACACAGAGCAACGTTTGGCTAATAGCTATAAAATACAATAAAACAAATATCTGTCGAGGAGGTATCATTAGCAATAAACTATTTCTAATGAAGCATTTCAAGTCACCTGTTTACTGGGTACTAAATAACTACCATTTTTACCCCCCTCAAAACTTAATTTACCCCACACGTACCATTTTTCCGCACCCGTCACAAAACTCATTTCCTCCTAGAATTATTTAAACTAAATACTTACCCTCGCCTGTCACAGAAAGTTCAGAAAGACACAATAGCCTTATTTATAGTCGAATGTTTACCCGAATATTTAACACATACCATTTTTCCATACCATCCATAAAACTCAATTCCTCCTAGAATTATTTAAACTAAATAGTTACTCCCGCCCTAGAAAGTTTAGAAAAACACAATAGCCTTATTTATAGTGAAGCGTTTCTTAGTCGTATGTTTACCCGAATATTCAACATGTACTATTTTTCCACACCAGCCACAAAACTCAATTCCTCCTAGAATTATTCAAACTAGATACTTACCCCCGCCTCTCACAGAAAGTTCAGAAAGACATAAAAAGCTATTTTAAAAGCTGTAAGAATTATTTATTTAACAGAAATCCTCGCTTTTTGAATGGTCACCAAGTAAAGGAAAAATCAAATACCCTCCCCCTTTTCCATGGAAAATTCCCCCCAAGACAATTCCATCCCTGTCGAGTTTTTGAGGGTGTTTCCCCTTTTTTCGATAATTAGGAAATTTTCTCAAGCTCATAACTTTTGATTGGCAACACTAAAGTTAATGAATCCTAGATCTTTGGAATCAGCATAAGAAACCCATTCTTTTGATTAGCCTATTGATTACAACTGAACCCTTACTTTCAATTTTTTCATAATTTCTCTTTGGAAACAGCCTCTATTAAAAACTTTGCCAAGATGTCTCGAGTTCCGCATTAATCTCTAAGATAACACAAGCTTGCGATGCCCGTTTTTCCAAAAGGAAACATTTCTCTAATTACAAAGATAGATGCCTTTTAGTTACATCGGAAAAGATTTTTAAAGGAAATAACTATTTCTATCTTTTTTTTTTAATGGGACACCAAATACAGAAAAACCACACGGAATCAGGCACCAGAGTCTCTCAAACCCCGTAAAAATGACTCAAACCCTCGTGCAACTGAACCCCCTTTAACTGAACCCTCGTGCAACTCACCCCCCCCCCCCCCGTGCAACTCAACCACATTTAACTAAACCCCGTGTAACTGAATCCGCATGTAACTGAACCCCCGTGCAACTGAACCCTCGTGCAACTCAACTCCCGTGCAACTCAAGCCCCATTTAACTAAACCCCCGTGCAAGTGAACCCCCCATGTAACTGAACCCCTGTATAACCGAAACCCCATACAACTGAACCCTCGTGCTACTGAACCCTCGTGCAACTCGACCCCATATCCTACACTCCAATTCGCAAATCTCATTACCCCTTTTTTGCAAATGTTAATCAAACATTTCCGATTGTAAAAGCATGTTTAACCATCTTGCTTGGAAAGGTATCCTTAAGTACATGCTCTGAAAAGGTGCCAAGGAACGTAATCTCCCCAAACACATCAATCAAACAATTAAAAAATGTGGGTTTTTCTTGCGCAATTCATGTGTAATTGTATGTAGGGTTCGTATCTATTACACTTTCGACCATATTCTTGTAGGTTTTCCTGTAGGTTCTGTGCTGCCTATTGCCTCAGGTGTAAGTTTCCATGTAAGTTTCGTATCTATTACACTTTTGACCATATTCTTGTAGGTTTTCCTGTAGGTTCTGTGGTACCTATTGCCTCAAGTGTAAGTTTCCATGTAAGTTTAGTATCTATTACACTTTTGACCATATTCTTGTAGGTTTTCCTGTAGGTTCTGTGCTGCCTATTGCCTCAGGTGTAAGTTTCCATGTAAGTTTAGTATCTATTACACTTTTGACCATATTCTTGTAGGTTTTCCTGTAGGTTCTGTGCTGCCTATTGCCTCAGGTGTAAGTTTCCATGTAAGTTTAGTATCTATTACACTCACACTACGTTTGTCAACCAGAAAACCATTATGTGAACAATTTTATGTTTACTTTTTCTGAGCCTACACACATACAAGGCCCCATAACCAGTTCAAGCTGTGAACCAGTGACACAGTCTATAAACCCTGTGGAAAACAGTGTAGTTGATTATTTTTCTACTTCAAACATATCTTTTCCTATGACAAGTATATTAAGAGAACAAGTGAACCAGTCAGTAAGTAATTCCAGCAATTTTTCATTTCCAGTCTCTGCAGATACGGGTATGTTTTATCCAACGGAAGGGAATATAGCTAGGTATGAAAAACCCACAGTCCTAGCAAGTCAGTAGTGACCTTCCAACGAAAGATATTTAAATCAACAATATTTTAGCAGTAATCATACTAGCCAACAACACCAACAATACCAACCCTACCAACAATTTTATGATCCAAGTGTTATCCAACCTTATTATAAGACCGATTCAGTGTCCCATATAAGCTCTATTCAGCAAAACTTGTTCCCAGTCTCTTTGGAATATTAAAATAATGATAAATTAGATTTTAATTTTTAGCTTGTATTGGGGTTGACCAGCGCATTTGGGCAACCTTACTTAAAATTCCAATGCTTTTCTCAAAGAATTTTAATTTTGTAACTTTGACCTGAAATTTTTGGAGATAGATTGATTTAGTTTCATTTAAGCTGTATAAACGTATTTAGTTGCATATAAATTTGGTTAGTATATTTGACGATACTTAGTAGAATCTCACAAGACGTAAATGTACATTTTTCGTAAATAAATAAAATCTTTTGAACACATCTGAATTTTTTTTAAGCTTCTAATTTAAGATGGAAAAATTGTTACTTTTACAGAAAATTGAGCTGTAATTTTGGAAAATTTTCTGGAAAACATCTAGTAAATCTTCATCCATTTTTGAGCATCCAAGCTTCAGAGCAATTTTGGATCACTGTCATCACTATAACTTTTAATATTCTAATTTCGGTTTGCACACTTATCTTCTTGTTCTTCGAAACTTTTTTTTAACTGTAAGAAAAACACCCTGAGACTTGGCTATTCTATTTTTAACGACGTCACTGCTCCCGCCGTCATTACTAAGAATAATACCAAGGTAAGTGATCTGATTTTTATTTTTGATCTGATGATTTGATTTTTTATCGATATTACATGTCTCCTTGAGTATGTTTCCTTCTTTCTCTTTAGAATAAGGTTATTTTTTCTGGCTCTGAGCTTATGATCTATAACTTAAAACTAATATGTTTCAGTACTCGTATATTTTAGGCACAAGGCAGTACCAAGAGGATTCTTTG
>CM051258.1:1251503-1344003 GCA_027921565.1 Artemia sinica | reverse complement strand
CTCATCTGATATGTTCATTTTCTTGTCTGATATCTTCTCGGTCTGATCTGATCTGTTCTTTGTTTTATCTGATCTCTGAACTGATCTGTTCGCGGTGTGATCTGATCTGTTCTTCGTCTGATCTGATCTGTTCGCAGTCTTAACAAATCTGTTCCTTGTCTTATCTGATGTGTTCTCGGTCTTATCTGATCTGTCCCCGGTCTGACCTGATCTGTTATTGGTCTGATCTGATCTGTTTTCAGTATGATCTGATCTGTTCTGTTTTCAGTTTAATCTTATTTGTACTAGGTCTCATCTGATCTGTTCCCGGTCTGATCTGATCTCTTCTCGGTCTGTTCTTGACCTGATCTTTTCTCGTTCTTATTTGATCTTTTTTTGTCTGATCTGATTTGTTCTCGGTCTGATCTGACCTGTTTTTGGTCTCTGATCTGATATGTTCTCGGTGTTATCTTATCTGTTCTCCGTCTGATCTGATCTGTTTTTGGTCGGATATGATCTGTTTTCGGTCTCTTCTTATTTGTTCTCGGTCTGACGGAATCTGTTTCAAATCTGATCTGTTCTTGGTCTGATCTGGTCTGTACTCGGTCTTATCTTATCTGTTCTCGGTCTGATGTGATATGTTATCGATCTTATCTGATCTATTGTCGGTTTGATCTGATCGTTTCTCGTTCTGATCTCATGTTTTCTCGATAGATTTGATCTCTTTTTTATATATTATGATATTCTCGGTCTGCTCTTATCTGTTCTTTGTCTGATCTGATCTGTTCTCGGTTTGATCTGATCTGATTTGTTCTCGGTCTGACCTGATCTTTTCTCGGTCTGATCTCATCTCTTTTTGGTCTGATTTAATCTATTCTCGATCTTATCTGATCTATTCTCGGTCTGATCTGATCGCTTCTCGTTTTGATCTCAGCTCTTATTGATAGAGATGAGATCTTTTTGATATAATCTGATATTCTCGGTCTGCTCTGATCTGTTTTCGGTTTTATCTGATCTGGTCTTTGTCTGATCTGATATATTCTTGGTCTGACCTGATCTTTTTCGGTGTGATCTCATCTGTTCTCGGTATGATCTGATCTTTTCTCGTTCTGGTCTGATCTGTTCTTCGTCTGATGTGATTTTTTCTCGGTCTGATTTAATCTATGTCAATTCTAGGTCTGATCTGATCTGTTCTTCCTCTGATCTGATCTATTCTCTGTCTGATCTAATCTGTTCTTGGTCTGTGCGATCTGTTATCCGCCTGATCTAATCTGTTCTCTGTCTGATCTGACATGTTGTTGGCCTTATCTGTTCGTGGTCTGATGGTCTTGTCTGGTCTGTTCTTGGCCTGATCTGATCTGTTCTTTGTCTTGTCTGATATATTATCTTTCTTTTATGATTTGTTATTGGTCTGATCTGATATGTTCTCGGTCTTTTATCTTATCTGTTCTTGGTCTGATCTTGTCTGTTCTCGGTCTAATCTCAAATTTTCTCGGTGTGTTCTATTCCTGGTCTGATCTAAATTGTTCTTCGTTGTATCTGGTCTGTTCTTGACCTGATCTGATTTGTTCTCGGTCAGATCGGACTGTTTTCGGATATGATCTGTTCTTAGTCTGATCTGATATGTTCTTGGTCTTTTATCTGATCCGTTCTCGGTCCAAAATGATCTTTTCTCGGTCTGATCTGAGCTGTTCACGGTCTAAACTGATCAGTTCCTTGTCTGGTCTGTTATCCGTCTAATCTGATCTTTTCTGGTCTGATCTTTTTTGGTCTCATCTGATTTGTTCTTGGTCTCATCTGATCTGTTCCCGGTCTTATCTGTTCGTTATTTTCAATTATATGATCAGTTCTGGGTCTGACCTGATTTGTTCTCAGTCTGATCTAATCCGTTTCCTGTCTAGTCTGATCTGTACTAGGTCTTACCTGATATGTTCCCAGTCTAATATAATATTTCTTCTGTTTTATCTGATCTGTTCTCGGTCTGATTTGATCTTTTCTCGGTCTGATCTTATCTATTCTCGGTCTTATCGAATCTTTTTTCGATCTGACCTGATCTTTTCTAGGTCTGATCTGGCTTTTATTCTGTCTTATCTTACCAGTTCTTGGTCTCATGTGATATGTTCTTGGTCTTATCTGATCTGTTCTCGATCTGATCTAATCTGTTTTCTTTCTAATCTGATCAGTTTTTGATATGATCTGATCTGTTCTTGGTCTGATCTGATTTGATCTTTTCTCAGTCTCATTTAATCTGATCTAGGTATGATATATCTGTTCTAAGTCTGATTTGATCTGTTCTTCGTCTGATCTGATCTCTTCTCTATCTGATCTGATCGGTTCTTTTTCTTATCTGATCTGTTCTCGGTAAGATATGATCTGTTTTCAATCTGTTCTCTGTCTGATCTGTTCTTTGTCTGATCAGATCTTTTCCTGGTCTTATCTGGTCTGTTCTTGGTCCGATCTCATTTGTTCTCGATTTTATCGAATATATTTTTGGCCTGATATGATCTGTTATCGGTCTGATCTGATATGTTCTCGGTCTGATTTGTTTTTGGTCTGATCTGTTCTGTTCTTGGTCTTATTTGGTCTGTTCTCGGTCTGATCTCTTATCGGTCTTTTATCTCAAATGTTCTTGGTCTTATCTGATATGTTCTCGGTCCAATCTGATCTGGTCTTGGTCTGAAAGGATCTGTTCTCGATCTGTTCTGATCTCTTCTCGGTCTCATCTGATTTTATCGGATAGGTTTTCGGTCTGATATGATCTGTTATCGGTCGGATCAGATATTTTTTCGATCTGACAATCAATAATTGACCACAGTGAAGAAAATCATAAATTGACCATAGTGAAGACAATCAATAATTGACCACAGTGAAGACAATCAATAATTGACGCGGAAAACACTTTCTTTACTATATCACACTAGTCTTGATTCTGCATGCTAAGAGCTATTTCACAATTGGTCCAAGTCCTGTGGAGGGCCCGGAACTTTGTTATTATGTTTACCAACGCAACTCATTATGCTAACTGCCCCTCCAATGATTTGTTTTCAATATTTTGATGATTAAACATTCGTACTGCTATGATAATTTAAAACTTCCTGTAAATTTTGTATCTCGTGAATTTTTATTTCCATGTACCCTCGCGAAATTCAAAACCATCTCTCGTGATTAGCGCCGATGTTTGGCTGAGACTAAAATGCAGTTTTTCTTTTGCTGATTAAGAATTTTTCTTTTTTGAAACGGGATTTAAGCTTAATTAGGGGGAGTTTAATTTACGTCGGAATTATCCATAGAAAGAATTTTATTTTTTTTTGTATTTTAAATATATCGCATATTACTCACGGTACATATTACCCTTTCCATTATAACAATGACGTCCCGTCATTAGGACTTTCTCGGTCTGATCTGATCGGTTCTTGGTCTTATTTTGTCTGTTTTTAGTCTGATCCGATCTTTTATTTGTCTGATATAATCTGTTTTCTATCTAATCTGATATGTTCTTGGCCTAAATCGGATTTGTTTTTGGTCTGAACTGATCTATTCCTGGTCTGATCTGATCTGCTCTAGGTCTGATCTGATCTGTTTTGGGTATCAAATGATTTGTACTCGGTCTGCATTGATCTGTTCCTTGTCTAATCTGATCTGTTCTTGGGCTGTTCTTATCTTTTCCCGGTCTGATCTGATCTTTTCTCTGTCTGTTCTGATAAATTCAAAAAGTTAAGCCCTTTACAAGAATTGTTTGATTTTCTTTACCTTTTTTGATGAGCAGCTTTTGACCCCCCCCCCCCAAAAAAAAATGATGGATATTTGTCGAAGTGACAAACAAGAAAAAAAATTACTAAAGAAGCTGGTTTAGTTACATAAATACAAATAAGTGAAAATCTGATTACAAGAAGTATAAAACATTTTGATTGAAATTGATTATTCAAATCTAAACTTCATTAGTGCGACTTTGAATTTTAATTATCCACACTTCAAACAGTTTGTGGTAACAAACTGTAAGTAAGAAGGGACTCGGCTCAGTAGTAACCAAAACTTTAGAAAACGGAATTCTCATACCAGTACATACATCAAAAGAATTGAATTTTTATGCTTATTTCAAATTTATAAATTTCATTAAATTTAGTCTAACCCATCAAAAGTTAAAAGCCTGAAAAAATTTGCCTTGTTTTTGAAAATAGGGGGAAACACGCCCAAAAAAGGATATAATCTTAATGAAAATCAAACCATCATATTCAGCGTAAAAAATGTCCTTCTGTAGATGTTTCAAGCTCCCGTCTGCAAAAATATGGAATTTTGCATTTTTTTTCCAAGAAAAAAGATCACGGATGTATGTTCATTTGGTTTTGTTTCCAAGGGTGATCTTATCGATCAATTAGTCCGACAATATCGTGAGAGGGCTCATTCGAACGGATATTAAAAGTTCTAGTGGCTTTTTTAAGTGACTAAAAAATTGAAATAGCCATTTTTTCAGCATAGTCGAAAATCTAATAAATATGTCTTTGAGGATGACTTAGTCCTCCACAGTTCCCGGGGAAAGGGCTGCAAGTTATGAATTTTCCCCATTGTTTATGTATAGTATTGGTTATCGGGAAGTATACAGACGTTTTCAGGGGGGATTTTTCTTGGTGGGGTGGCGGGTCGAAAAAGGGGCTCACGTGGGAGGATTGATCCATGAAGGATGTTTCCATGGGGAAGGGACATTTCTATGAAGTGGACGCCGGATTTCCCAGCATTGTTTGAAAAACGATGAGAAATTAAATAAAAAAACAAGTTTTCTCAACTGAAAGTAAGAAGCAACATTAAAACTGAAAACGAATAGAAATTACTATGTGTATGAGGGAGTTCGCCTCGTAGTCATTGCTTCGCTCTTTACGCTAAAGTTTTTGTTATAGTACTTTCAAAAGAGATATCTATTCTAATTGAACGGCCTTTGTAAATCAGGGATTTGTGATTCGAACATAATTCGAACGTTAGCGTGAAGTATTGACGAGGGGACGAACCCCCTCATATACGTAATAATTTCTGTTCGTTTTAAGTTTTATTGTTGCTCCTTTCTTTCAGTTGAAAAAACTTGTTTTTTCTTTAATTAAATTGCCAACTAATTAAAAGTGCCAACTAAATTCAGTAGGGATTGGCAAGATAAATGAAGGAAGAGTCTATATGTGCTTGGAATCCCCGTAAATGAAAAGAAAGTTCGATATTGTTCTATTAGCTACAAGACACGCGAGAAGTGAAGTGTAGCTAATGCTATTGAAATAAAAGGAAATATGATGAAAATCTAATAGTTTAGAAACAAATTTTGTCTATATATTTTCACATTAGAGGGGTGGAGTATAAAGCAAAACATATATTAAATACGTCACCTAGCCTAGGTACCTTTTCCCCCATAAATCCCAAAAAGCTACAAAATTTCCGAATGGTACAATATAACGGGGACACCCAGACCTCATTAGCACACGAGGCACCCCATCTCCCCTTTCTTGGACTATTGATTCTCTGAATCCCCTTATATCCGAGGAGGATACGTCCCAACCCATAATCATTTTCTAGTCTGGTCTGGGGAAGCTTAAGGAATCTTAACAGAAATTTGATGATTTGGGTGTATCTTTTCAATTTCAGGTTAAATATACCAAGATCACCTTTAATACTATTATATGTGTTGTATTCTGAAGGTCAAAATATCGTTAATAATAAGGGTTTCTAGTTGCTTTGCTGGAGAATACCCCCATATTTCTGATTCGTAGTATAACATAGGTATAATTTTAGTATTAAATGTATATTTGTGTAGGCTTAATTCACTTATTTCTGATGTCAGTGGGCTTCTATATTTTCCAAATAATACAGTTCTTCCTTTTTGTGCCATTGTTGTAACATGACTTGTCCATTAATTATTTTTCACATTGATGGGACAGCCCCTGATTAAACTTAGGTGGAAATTTTTATGAACATCTATAATTGCGCCCTGTCAGAATTCGGCAAATACATTTCGTTTATCTCTTTATTTTATCATTCTGCAGTTCCCTTTTTGAATTATTTTACTTTAATGAGAGTAAAATAAGCTTTCCTCATTAATCTTTCAGTTTACATTATGCATCAGACTAATTAAGATAAGGACTTATAATTAGGCTAATTCAAACAAAAGGATTGATGATTTCTTTCATCGAAATCTGATAGGCTCCTTAGATAGCTTGCATGCAAATAGTGTGTTTTGATTAAGTTCCCCGTAATACCTTTTTACCACCGTAAAACCGTAATAGCCTAAGTAGTAGAAGTAGGAATATTAGTAGTAGTAACGACAGAGGAGTGGTAGTAATCTCTAAAAATAAATTGGATTTCCAACTAATTTTTTGCCTAAATTTCAACCGGTCAAAGAAAGACCAAATTTTTCCGTTGAAATTTTGATTAGCGTTTGAAGTCCATCAATTTTTGAAATTACTAAGCTTTATGAAGTGTTCAGCAGAAAAAATGTATTTTTTCTTGTAACAAAGTGTGGTAAAGCTTTCTAATTTAGTTAATAATGAATTTAATAAAAATATATTAAGACGCAAATTCAAAGTTTAGAAATACCACTTTGTATTAAGATAAGGAATATATCCTGCCAGGTTTCGGCTGAACGGGAAATTGAGAAATCACCATTTCCTAGCTATTGCGTCGGCTGGTTAAAGGAAGGTGTGGTTGATAAAAATGTATAAAAGATACATTTTATGGGAAGGGGCAGACTGATACTAACTTTATGCCGGACTGACCTCCGGTCCGTTTATTTAGAAATACCTTGGAATATTGTCGAATCATTGTAAGTGTCTAAATATCTTATTATATATTATTGTAGTTTTCCGAAATTTGTGGTCTATTTGGGACAGCCAGTCCCAGTAGAAAGTATATATCTAGTATTATTATATATGAATTGAATAAAAGTATTATATTTTAGACAACCTCTCTACAATCTACTTTTAGTCCCTCGAACATACCCAGTTGGTACGCCTCATTAGTCCAGTCATAGCCTAAGGCACGCTACCAAAGTTTAATTACCTTAGGGCCAGAGTTCATCTCCTCTATAAAGGGAGAAATAAAGGCATCCACGACTACACCACTCAAATACCATAAAACACACTTTACAACAGTTGGTGGCAGTTGGAAAAACTGGGTCGAGAGGGCTAGATAAAAAATAGTAGATTGAATTAAAATGGCTTTACCAGAGGAAAAAAAGACTTCCCTATCAACAGCACTAGAAATTGCAAAAATTATACCAGAATACGCGGGAAATTCAGACGTAGATGAGTTTATCGAAAAATTAAAAATTTTCGACGAACTAACTGAAGCGTTTGAGGATAAGGTCAAAGAGCAATGCGTTGCAGCCAGATTAAAGGGAGGCGCCCTTAAACATTTTGAGGCAATTAAGGAAAAAGAGCTCAAGGACATCAGTACTCTAATTGAATCTTTTAAAACAAGATTCATAGAGACAAGTATCTCCGAGAGGCTAAGAACAGAGGTAGTCACATTCAATGCCTCAAATAGTATCAGGGAATATGCATACAAAATTTGTAGGTCTGTGTACTTACAATTAGAGAAAGGCGGAAATGACGAGACAGTACAGAAAGTACAACTACATACTTTTACCCAAGGGTTACCAAAAAAGTTATTAAGACTAATATTATCAGGGAAACCTGAAAATTTAGAGCAGGCTATAATACTAGTCGAAACAGAGGTAAAAATTGACGAGGCTATGAAAAGGTTTGATCAGATGTCAATAAATAACACAGGAGCCCAAGAAAGTATAAAATATGAAAGGGGACAGAAGAGGGTGAACTTGGAGGAACAAAATCGTGAACCAAAAAGGCACGAGGAAGGCCAAACCCTCCCACCATGGACTGATCCCTCCCCATTTGACGACCAATCCCGTGGTATTAGATCCTTAATGACTTGGAATACCAAGTATTATGGACGCCCACCTCCTCCTCCCGAGGAAAACTATAGAGCAAATTGTTACAGGTCAAGAATATATAGAAATAGGAAGGGCATGAGGAAGGGCAAATTACCAAGCAATAGAGGAAAAGATTCCATCGCCATTATTGTGGCAAACCAAATCACTATGCGGCAGATTGCTGGCATAGAATACCCAAAGAGGGCCAGACGTAGAAGACAAAACACCAGTTCAGAACGTAGGGGGCAGAAATTTAGGAAGACAGGGAACAAATAATACTTGGCAAACACCTAATAATATTGCCTAATTTAGGCCTAGGAGGCAAACGGTTAACAATACCCAGGGTCAAAGTAGTAACACTGAAGAAAACTGGGATAATCCCAGAAACTTTTGGCCATACAGTGGGCATTTAAACGGAGAAACCAGCCTGTAAGGGTCGACAGAGCTGTTTCCTTACAAAGACCCATATATAGTTTAGAATGTTGTGATACTAATGCAAATAATAATAGTCTACCGATTCTGCGTTGTTTTAAAATTGAGTGTTTTCAAAATTGACCATGTTTACTAGATACAGGTGCATTTAAATCATTAATTCGAGAGGAAGTTTTTAAGAGGTTTCCTCGTAGTGTCAAAAATTGCGTAAGAAGATACCAGAATACCCTGACATCAGTGACAGGGCGTAGGCTGACAATTTTGGGAGAATGTCCATTAAAATTTAGCACAGGGGATAAAGAAATAACAATAACAGTAATAATATGCAAGCAGCTACCATTTCCTTGTATTCTACGAGTAGATACCATCAGAAAATATTGGATCGTATGGAAACCCATATCTGATACAATAACCATAAGCCAGGCAAATGAAAATAATAGGCAAAATTGCGTAACAACAGATAAAGAAAGTGACTATTTGAATTATAACCTATGAATAAGCGGGAAAGTCACAATAGAAGGAGGAACGACAGCTCAAGTTCTAGCGACATTAAATACAAAAGAAGGAAACATTAAAACAATGGATGCCATGATTGGAGGATACACCATAAAAGAATACCCAATGATTTTCGTGGAAAATCAAGTTATAAAAATCTAAAATGGTATAACATGCTTAAAACTATCAAATCTAAGTAATAATAAAGTAAGACTGAACCAGATAGAACTCGGATCAGTGGAAAAGATTTCAAATTCAGAAATAAAATCTCTAAACAGTCCAGAATTAGGCGTAAATTTCACTAGCCACAAACAATTGTCCTCATTAAAACCGCAACCACAAGAAAAGTATGGAATGTCGAAAACGGATTTTTTGCAACAATTTGATTTAAAACATTTACCGGAAAACGTAAAAACTCGAGTAGAAAATATTCTTTGGGATTTCAAATGGACTTTTGAAAGACACAAAGCTGATTACGGATTAACTCACTTAATCACGCAGAAGATATCAACAGAGGGCCCTCCAATTAAAAAATCATCGTATAAAACACCTTATCATTTAAAAACCATGGCTAGAAAGCCAAATAAAGGAAATGGAAGATCAGGGAATAATTAAAGAAAGTGTTAGCGATTTGTGTTTTACGCTAGTAATAGTCAGGAAAAAAGATAACACCTGGCGATTATGAATAGATTTTAGAGCACTAAATGCCGTTACGGTTAAAGACATGATGAAGTTACTAAGAATTGATATGATTTTAGATTCGCTAGGAGGTACAAAATATTACACTAGTTTTGACTTAATGGCAGGATATTGGCAAATCGCTTTAGATTCAGAAACAAAGCATAAACCTACAGTAATCTTAGACGACGGGAGAACGTTCACATTTGAACGTATGCCTTTTGGCTTATCATTTAGTCCAAATTGTTTTAGTTGACTAATGAAGTTGGTGTTAAGAGATAACGAACCAGGAAGGAAAAAAGATACCTTGGCTAATTTAGATGATGTAATTTTGTTTAATGAAAACCTGGAAGACCACTTGGTCGGACTTAGAAAAATACTGGAAAAGTTTGAAAAGGCAGGCTTAAAATTAAAACCAGAAAAGTTAAAATAGTAGCACCAAAATTAGTTTTTATTGGATACCTGATAAACCAAGGTAGAATTTCACCAATTCCAAAAAAATTTACAGTCATAGAAAATTTACAGCCTCCTAAAGATAAAAAAAACTGCAGATCAGTTTGTGGTTTGTTAAGCTATTTCACCCGATATATTAAAAATTATGCAACAATAGCGCAACCTTTGACAAACCTTTTGAAAAAATCAGGTAAATTCGAATGTCCAGTGGACGCAAAACAAGCGCTAAATGAAATAAAAAGGCAATTATTACAGGCACCAACACTTAAACTACCAGATTTGTCATAAGACTTCTGTTTACAAACAGATGCTTCGGGGTACGGTATTGGAGCCATATTATTAAACATAAATTATGAAGGAGTAGAATCAAAAGTCCAATACGCCAGCAGGTCACTGTCGGAGGCAGAAAGAAAATATTCGACAGTTGAAAGGGAATGTTTAGCAGTTGTAGTTTTTACAGAATATTTTCGTCAATTTTTAATTGGAAAAAAATTCATTTTACGCGTTGACCAAAAATCATTAATTTGGCTACATACGATGCAAAATACTTCAGCCCGGCTGACACGGTGGATACTACGTCTGCAAGCATATTCATATACCCCAATATATATAAAGGGCTATACAAACATTTTACAAGACTATTTGTCACGAAATCGAGATACGGAAGGCAATTTGATAACAACCATCCAGAGCGAACTGGAAGGGCTAGAAATACTACCTAATGAAAATATTTCGAATCATCAAGATAAAGATGGTTTTTGTTTAGCGATGAAATCCTTTTTATCAAAAGGAACGGAACTGCCAGAGCACTTTAAACATTTTTTAAAGGACTTAGATAATTTTGATCTTGACGAAAGTAAAAATCTTTTGGTAAGATATCATAGACCATCGCAAGAATATAGAAAAAATGACTTAAAATTATTCCAGTAATTCCAAAATCACTGGACGGAGAAATTTTACAGATGGCAAATGCAACGATTGGCTGTCACATGGGAGAAGCAAAAACTATGGGGGGCTAAAAGGAAATTTCTATTTTCCAAAAATGTACTCAAAAGTAAAAGCTTTCATACAAAGCTGCCAAGAGTATGCCAAACAAAAGTCGCCACCAAAGACCCCTAGGGCCGAATTAGGTTTCTACCCCACCCCTTCAGGGGTAGGAGAATTAATGTCAATAGACATTTGGGGAACAGGAGGAAGTTTAGCAGCTTCCAGGAAAGGAAACAGGTGCGTACTAACCTTAGTCGACCATTTTAACTCATACTTATGCGCTTTTCCAATTAAAGATGAAAAGACAAAAACCATTGCGAAAGATTTTGTCAAACGCCTATTTTTGGAACACGGAATTTTTCCTAGAGTGTTACTTAGCGACAATGGGCCATGTTTTAGAGCCAAATTATTAGACGAAATTACAGAATATCTGGGTATGAAACGATGGTTTACATCGTCTTATATGGCAGCCGCAAATGGAAAGGTTGAACGTAAACATAGGGACATAGCTTACATGCTGGGAATACACGGAAGAGAGGAAAATGAAAATGGGGATGAACATTTACCATTTGTAGTCTTTGCAATAGATACGGCTTTTTCACGTTTCTTAAAAGAAACGCATTTTTTGCAACATCTAAGAGATCCCAGAATTTTTTTAGATAAAATACAAAATGATAGAATATAATACAACCTAGACCAATATAAGCAAGAAATGGTGATGCGAATGAAAAAAGCTATGGAACAAGTTAAAGACAATCTGGAAGATGCGAAAACAGAACAAAAAGAGAAATACGACCGAACAAGCAAAAATAAAACAGATTACTTTTTAGGAGACTTGGCTTACGTATACAAAACAACCTGGAAGGGACAAAAAAGTTAAAACCGAAATGGGATGGGCCCTACAGAATTGTAAAAATTCTACAAAATAACTTAACATATGTTCTAAAGCATCAGTATAAAGAAAAGGAAGAAGTAGTACACCATAATAGAATGAAAAAGGGATATTTTTCAAAACCGTGGAAAACAGAGCCTATTCTTTCATACGAAAAAATAGAGGAAACAATTTCACCGGTATATATCAGAAGACCATATGAATTTTACGACCTTTTTAATGACCACAAAAGTTGGAAGGAGTGGAAGGAGTATTTAGCCCAGTCTTGGCTACAAACTCTCCACAACAAACAAGAAAAAAAGGAAAATATTCGATGCTCATCGGATACTAGCGATGAAGAACATCAAACACAAAATAAGGGTTTAAAACGTGATAAACCAAAGGTAAAATCCACAGAGGAAGAAAAATTGAAAGGAACAAATGAATTATCTGATTTTCATACATTAGACTCACCTACAGTCTTAACGCAAAAATGGCTTTTGGAACAAACGCCATCTACCAGACGCGAGCTAACAGAATGTGACACAAATAATTCTTCTACAAAAATCAATATCACTAAACCTGGGCCATCGTTAAGAAAACCCTCCTTAAGAGAGAAATTATGGAGAAAAGTAAAGAAACCAGAAGGACAGCAACACGTTCCATCGTCAGCAGCACAAGTAGCTAAATCACTTATGAAAAAGGCCAACCATCAGGAGAAACAAAGATTAAAGATATTTGACGAGGCAACAAGACCGCGCTTGAATTCAGAGCCTTGTAAACCGCACTATAGAGACCACGGAAAAACTTGCAAATATTATAAAGAAGAGAAGCAAAAATATATTTTTTAGGGGATAATTAAAAAAAAAACGAAGGAGGTTAGTCTACTGAAATAGGGTCATTGGAAGCTAGCAAATTTGGAGTGAGCTCAATCACTGCTGGTCTCTCGTTGTTAAGTAAATGCGAAGCATCTACTAACCTTTGACTCTCTGAGGCGACACTTTCAGTCGAATTTGAAATAAAATTGTTTTGAAGAAATTTAAAAATAATTTTAATGGGAAAGGCAGCAAGAGTTTACATTAAGTGCGCACTACATGCACAAGCTAGCTGTAATCTTGTTATAAATAGTTGAAGATATAATAAATTAAACACTTACCAATAAGGACGATATATATAAACAAGAAGCAGTAGATAAAATGGGTGACAATTTAAAAAGTATAGCACAGTGTAAAACAAAGTTTTCTCGGGTATAATTAATTTCACATATTAAATAAATTCAAAACACACCATTAACATAAATAACCAGGGCGAGGACATTGCAGGTGAAAGACACCAATGACAGGACCATTGGCATTAAAAAAAACGGCTAAGCGTCTTGTCATTGGGGGGGGGGATCCACCAAGCTAACCAATATAGATCAGAAATAAAAGTCAAACTTTGGAGAAGATTTGAGCTGAATGTTCTGGTAAGGTTCCAAGTCCTAGAAAAAAAATAAGCAAATAGGATGTTGTAACTTTACCAGGGCACTAAACCCATAAGCCTTTAGAACAGGGTAATAGTCACAATATCACGAAAGGGACAAAATTGCACTCAATGACTATATAAAACTAAGGCACAAATTAAACTGAGGATAATATCAGGCGCGAATAATATAAAAGTTTTTACTGGTAACCCCTATCTCTAAACAACATTTGGCACAAACTAGGCACTATTTTTTGGTGAAATACCACAGACAAGGAATATGTGTCTGCGATGAAAACCACACAATTTTGCGGAAATCAGCATATCGTAAAAACGTACATTCTTATGAAGAAATGAAAACTAGCAAATGCAGGGCAAAACTTAATTAAAAATTTTCTAAAAATCAGCTGAAAAAAATACAGTACTTTTCTAAAACAAACACTTTTGGACAGAAAAATTGGAATAATGTAAAAAAATACAGGTTGCAAAAATTAGACAACCTTCCCACCTCTTAAAAATAAGGAGATAATGAATTTGACCATAGAAGGGCAATCAGCATAAAAACTTGTTAAGGTTATTGAAAAAAACATGAAAAATATAAATATTGGAGAAATGCTCCAAGTAGACAGAAAAAAAATTTGCTCTTTGATGTGGGAGTCGTTTTCGAAAAGAAAAATGACTAGCATGGCATAGCAAATTAAAAGTAAGGGACATAATAGCCTTAAGAACCTCAGTTGAAGTCGAAACCTAAGACAAGACCACTAAAAGTTGGGAAGTTAAAGTGAAAATAGTCATTTTCACTTGTATGTCTAAAAATAAATTACTGTGTTTCATGAAGGCACGGCATTTTTCTGCAGAAGGGCCACTTTTCTGATAAAAGAATAGCCCAAGAGAAAATTGTGGCCACAAATCAAAAAGTGTGGCAATACTATAAATAATTAATTATTGTGTGTGCAGGTTCATAATAGTCCTTTTAGCTGTAGCTGATGACAAGAGGACCTGGAAACGCTTTAAGGAGCTACCAGAAGGCAGCCCTGGTAAGCAAACCTTCAGAGTACAGGCACGAGTCAATTGATAATGGCTAACAGGTATAAGGTGAACAGCAAAATTATTTTAGCTTATCAGATCTAAGCTGTAAATGGACCTTTATCTAAAAAGGACATTAAAGCTGAAAAAAGAGAGATTACAGAGAAAAACGTTATAAAACTGTCTCAAGTACTTAAAAAATTCGAAAATTATTAAAAAGCTCAACAGTCTGAATAAACAAACAGGCATATAGTAAGCTAATGACAGTTAATGACACAAGTGGGTTCGAAATAGAACCAAAGTTGTAAAACAAGGATAAGAAAATGTATATAGTCGTACACAGAAAAGATATATAAATTTGTATTAATGTAATTGGGAAAATATATACAATTATAAATGTATTTTGAAAACTTTTATAAATATGGAATTGTTTACGGTAAAAAAAAAAAAATATAGAAATGTAAATAGCAAAGTCATGCTATATGAACTATTTCCAAGCCCTTATATGGAGACTAATCACAGTGCTCAATTATAGTGTATAAATCTATTAGTTAGGGAAGATTTATTTTTATTTTAAATTGCAGTTCAGACTTCTCAGATAAAAGTCTTGACGGGCTTATTTAAAAGTTGTAAAAAGAACAAATATTGCAGTGATTAAATAAATTATTAGGGTACATAATTATTATTTGTTTTTAACAATTAAGTGATGCATTAGCATAACTTCGGTTAATATATATATATATAATATATATATATATATATATATATATATTTTTTTTTATGTATATAACCTAAACTATCCATGTAAATATAGTGAATTAATATGTTGAGTATTTGTGTTTTTTTATTTTTATATCATTCAAGAAGTATTCTACATTAATACTTCATAAGCAACTCATAAAACACTAATTGGAATTAATTCCAATGCTAGTCTATACCGTGTTTTATTTTTTTAAAATGCTTTAAGTTTTAATCAGTAGTTAAATATCCTATCGAGTTTTGCGAATAATAACAATACTTGTGTAAGTTATTACACATTGCTTGTATATATATGCTATATGTTTAATTTATATGTTATATGTTTAATTTACTTTAAGTTTTAATTAGTGATTTAATGTTATATGTAAATGTTTGACTTCGAGTCAACGTATAAATATTTTTATTGTGAAACAATTCGTTAAGTATAAAGTTTGAAAAGAATAATCCAGCAAGAAACATAACGTTTCGATTTTAGCGAGATATTATTTTTGGAGTTATTAAAAGAGAGAAAAGTAATTAAAAGTAATTAAACTTTACAAAATTGAGTGTTTATTTCTACTATATATGTAAAACCTTATGCTTTATATGTATTCTAATGTGAACATTTATTTTAGATACAGCCTTAGCTTTTTTTTGGAAATTAAATTTTTCGCAGCATCCTTTCGGATCCATTTTTTTTCAATCATTGTTTGACACATTTTTGGAAAGTAACAAATTTTGAAGCCACTTCAAATGTATCCTGATACTAACATCTAATACCATCAGAAACCAAACCATACCTGATCAACTGATATTTTGGAAACTTTGGCAGTATTACAGACTTTACTACAAGTTCATTAGAAAGTGAGATATAATCAGAACTTAATTTAGGCCTAGAGAATGTGCTACATAGCCCAAATGGCTTATATTATTGAAATATGTGAAAATTTTAAAACCAAAATTGTTACGTGTAATTTATCCAAGGCATTTCTAAACCTGAAAAATAAACGGTATATCAACCACATCGCACAGATAAATTAAATTATTAATGAGAATTAAATTTAAACTCAAATAATACATAAACTTTTCTAATATAACTTTAAATCTAATTTAAGCAGAACCACTAATATAATGCTTAAGCCGCTTGGGGTCAAGTTAAAACAGAAGATACATATGAAGAAGGGTAAAAAGAGTATTTTTCAGTCCTAGTGACAGAGAAAAAGAGAAACAAGGATGAATTTCAAATTGAAATCCTTCGACAAAAAAAAGAACATGGTCTATATTGGACCAGAAACATGACCCTAAGGAAACCCACTGAGGATATATGCACATAATGACCCAAAGATGGGAGCATAATAGCTGTAAGCAAAATTAAGTTGTTTTAAAAGTAAAATATGGAGAATTGGGACAATTCTTCTTTAAATGGGGAGTATTGTGGTAAAGCTTTCTAATTTAGTTAATTATGAGCAAAAATATATTAAGACGCAAATACAAAGTTTAGAAATACCACTTTGTATTAAGATAAGGAATATATCCTGCCAAGTTTCTGCTTAACGGGAAATTGAGAAATCACCACTTCCTAGTTATTGCGTCGGTTGGTTAAAGGAAGGTGTGGTTGATAAAAATGTATAAAAGATACATTTTATGGGAAGGGGCAGACTGATACTAACATGCCGGACTGACCTCTGGTCCGTTGATTTAGAAATACCTTGGATTATTGTCGAATCATTGTAAGTGTTTAAATATCTTACTATATATTATTGTAGTTTTCCGAGACTTGTGGTCTATTTGGGACAGCCAGTCCCAGTAGAAAGTATATATCTAGTATTATTATATGTTAATTGAATAAAAGTATTGTATTTTAGACAAACTCTCTACAATCTACCTTTAGTCCCTCGAACATACCCAGTTGGCACGCCTCATTAGTCCGGTCACAGCCTAAGGCACGCTACCAAAGTTTAAATACCTTAGGGCCAGAGTTTACCTCCCCTATAAAGGGAGAAATAAAGGCATCTACGACTACATCCACTTAAATACCATTAAAACAACGTTACAACAAAAGCATTTTTTTCATTTAAGTTACTAACATTTTTCTCTATTTCATCATGCTATTTAGGGAAAGAGGTATGAAATATGTTTCGCAGAGTAGGTTTTGTTACGACCTAATGATATAAGTATTTTTATTTCTATAGGGTGTATTGTTTCTCTCCACTCACTGTTTTCAGTTTTTTTGTGTACCATAAGAAATCATTTTATCACAATTTTATTAGCCCTCTTATAATTTTCTGTTGAAAATATGAAATTTTTGGCGGTATTCAATAAAAATTAAAAAAAAGCGCCTCGCTCTTTACGCTAAAGTTTGACTTTCTCACAGCTCTATTTTTTAAACAATAAAAAACTTTTGCGTAAAGAGCGAGGCGCTGAGGAGGGGACAGCCCCTTTCATATACGGAATAATTTCTGTTAGTTTTAAGTTTTATTGTTGCTCCTTACTTTTAGTTGAAAAAAATTGTTTTTTTTATTTAATCAAGCTAAGGACCGCCTTTTAAACCCGTTTGTAGTCATCAAAAGATAACAACCCTATTTTTGTACAGTAAGATTTCTTTTCCATAGCAAATTTTCGGTGACCATACCGTCCGATCTTAATGGAGCTTTTTATTTTTCTTTGCAAAACTTAGATAATTTCAGAGACAAATCCAGTTTTACTACTGGTGACGGTCACTGTATATTTGACCTAAATATTTAGTATTTTTCTGAAATTTTGTCACTGTTTGTGAAACACTGTCTATTGAAAGGATGTATCCCTATTGAACTTTTATTTATCGTCTTGAAAAACTTGTCTTGTAGAAAAAGATTTTTAAGTTAATTTTGTTCGTTTTTTATCGAAAAAGTCTTTTTCATGGACAAAAAAATTTTGCATATCCTTCCAGTTTTCTTTTGAAAGAACGCATAGTAGCCTATGGGTTTCTATTTATATGTTGAAGAAACTTTTTAAACGATTTTAAATCCTGACACAAACAGTATTTTTTAATTAAATTTTTTATTGCTGAAGTTGACCTGAAAATAAAATTAACCTCATTCCCAAAAGATTTTGTCTATTGCTCTTTGACAACCTGGATAAACTCACACTCTTTTTATCTGTTTAAACTATAAGACCAAAAATAATAATAGTAGTATTCCCAAAGGTTTCAACTCAATACCCCCAGTCGTTCTCGATATATTGCTGAGGTTTCTTATTGGCAACCATTTAACATAACGTCTTTTGATTTTTTTGAAGCAATATTTAGTTTTCAAGCATAAAGGACCAGTTGCGTAATTGTAGGGGCTTGATATGCTTAATATCCATGAAGATATATTTGCTGGACCGTTCTACTATGCTGAACAAAATGGCTGTCTACAAGTTTTGACTGGATGCATTTTGCAAATGAATCGGCTTGAGAGAAGGGCCCCCTGTCCTCCAATCTCTTGTTACTCTCAGAAGGGATACCACACACTCGCGCTGTAATTGAAGTGCAAGAGAGAGAACTACTCTCTTCATATATCGAGTAAAAACATTTTAAACCACTAAAAATAAAGTGTAAACATTTTAAATACATTTTTTTTCAGTAAAGTGCATATTATGTTCTGATCTTGAGGAGGTATGAGAATTATCAAAGATATAATTTCCAGACCTTTCAACTACACTGAACAAAATGGGTATCTCATTATTTTGATTACATGTTGTTTGGGAATTCATGGGCGTGGGGGGAAACTTGCTGCCTTCCAATCTGTTTTGACTAATAAAAAGTGCACAGGCACTTTCAATTTCCAATCGAATGACCCTTTTAAACATTTTAAACAACGAAAAATAAAGTATAAACATTTTAAATACATTTTCTTTTCAGAAAGTGCATATTATTTTCTGATCTTGAGGAGGTATGAGGGTTGTCAAAGATATAATTTCCAGACCTTTCAACTACACTGAACAAAATGGGTATTTCAATATTTTGTTTATGTTTTTTGGGAATTCATGGGCGTGGGGGGAACTTGCTGCCTTCCAATCTGTTTCGACTAATAAGAATGGCACTAGCACTTTCAATTTCCAATCGAATGACCGTTTTTTGAAGTTTCTGTGACACCGAATGGCCATCCCAAAACTTCTATCAGATGCATTACGGAAGAATGCGAGGTTTAGGGGGGGGGGGGTATTTACCCTCTGTAATGCTAATTCACCTTCATTATCCTATCGATTGCGCCAAATATAATGCTGACGATTCAGCCAATTGTGCCATCGAGGGCTGCGCCACAGCAATGGGGAGTAAGGTAAATGGGTGACCGCGCCACTCTCAATCTTAGAGAGAAAATAAAATATGTAACTATAATTGGTTAGAAGTTCTCCAACCATTAATCCAGGAGTGTAACCATGCTTCCTTGGGTCGTCTCCTTGCCAATTACCCCAAATATTACGTAGAAATCAGATCCCTTAGGAACGCTACCGATGGAGACATACGATCTAGTTACCTACGGTGCGATGAGATACAGGCATATAATAAGAACAAACACAAATAGAAAAGTAATGGATTTATTGAACTTAAATTTCAGGTTTACAACAATGTATGTATATGAGCGAGGCTTCACTCCAAATCGACAACAATAGAGGCAAAGTCAAAAATTTAAATTGACTATGGTAAAGACAATCCATAATTGACTACAGTAAAGACAAATAATAATTGACCACAGTAAAGACAATCAATAATTGGCCACAGTAAAGACAATCAATAATTCACCACAGTGCAGACAATCAATAATTGACCACAGTGAAGACAATCAATAATTGACGCGAAAAACATTTTTTCTTAACTATATCACACTAGTCTTGATTCTGCGCGCTAAGAGCTATTTCACAATTGGTCCAAATCCTATGGAGGGCCCGGAACTTTGTTATTATGTTTACCAACTCAACTCATTATGCTAACTGCCCCTCCAAAGATTTGTTTTCGAATATTTTGATGATTAAACATTTACTGTTAAGATAATTTAAAACTTCCTGTAAACTTTGTATCTCGTGAATTTTTATTTCCAAGTACCCTTGCGAAATTCAAAACCATCTCCCATGATTAGCGCCGATGTTTGGCTGAGACTAAAATGCAGTTTTTCTTTTGCTGGTTACGAAGTTTTCTTTTTGAAACGGGATTTAAGCTTAATTAGGGGGAGTTTAATTTACGTCGGAAGTATCCTTAGAAAGAATTTTATTTTTTTGTATTTTAAATATATCGCATATTACGCACGGTACATATTACCCTTCCCATTATTCAATGACGTCCCGTCATTAGGACTTGCTTGCCCTCGGGTTTTTGAATTATTCGCGATTTATTTACTATTTGTTTTACATAGATTTATTGAAAGTGCATTATTTTATACTTTTATTTAAGGTTAATCAGGAGTGCTTCAAAATTTTCTCTATTACTTTTCTTATTTTATTATATATTATTTTCTAATGTTCCTCTACCGGACTAAGATTATCTATGGTTATAGCCTAACTACTATACTAAGGATTTTTTTTTGTTTTTTCTGCATTTTACACTAATGACTCCTACATATACAACAAGGTTGGGTCTATTCTACTTTTACTATAAGATTTTTTTGAAGATTCACCTTTTATAAGTTTTTATCTTACGCTGACTATGGGATAATTATTTTTCCTGTCTACGCTAAATTAAATGAATAATAGGACAACACTATACATAACTCTATCTGAACACCTAGCAATACATACAAGAACGATTTAAAACACACAATATTGTGTTCACCACGTTCACTTGTAAACATTAGAACACTTTCACTGGGAATGTTTGCTATGTAATATTAATGATAGGATATCGGAATTGTTAAATTACCGAAGTTATTAAAATGTGACATATGCAAGTTCACACCTATTTCACCACCTTACATGTCTTTTAGCGTACTCACTCCTTCTGTTGTAAATAAAGGTCCTTCACTCTTTTCGTCTTTGCAAAAAAAAATTAAAACACTTACAATAGCTTCTTCACAGAATAGTTCGAGTATGGCTACGTTCATCTTGAATGAAGTGCTTTCTCTAATTATCAAAGGGGAAATAATACTTCCAACTACAGGTGTGTGGGAATATGTTATCAGAGTTCATTCTCACCTGCTGTTTTTGGATAGTTCATAATGTGCTTTATCGTTAAGGGGTTGAACACTGGGACCACGTTGATAATAGATGGGTTTATTTTCTTCTCAGAATATCATTCTTGGGATATTTCAAAGTACATAGAGAATATATTTCTCGTATAAAATTATTCGTTTGTGCACTTAGAGATTATATTTCTCATGTAAAATTGTCCGTGCATGGCTCGATCTATGGACTTTGTGGTTGTTTCTTGATTAATCACATGGGTATTGACATTTGTATTTGGAATGGGTTGACATCAAAATTTAGTGACTCCTTCAACATATCGTCTTTAACTTGTGGGAGGAGTATATTGTCACTGGGGGGTTAATTACTGGGGTTACTTTTGGTTTCTGTAATTCGGTGGTTGGTTTCCAGGTCCATTTTTCAGAAATTATCTCGTAACATTTATGGGATAAAAGAGATACGAACTTTTCGCATTTGATAGAGGCGATAGGACTGGTCCAGAGAAATGGTCAAAAGGGATTCAATGCGTGAATGTGCGACACATAAATAATTTTTGGGTTCATCTAGTATAAATAACTATACGGTTATATGGTATATGGGTCCATAAGGATTATCAAGGGTGATACTTGTGTACTTATATCTTGTACTGGTCGATGGGGTTCTCAGGATTGATGTGTTTATATAGTTCAATAATGCACTTGATACTGAGATTCAAATATAGTGTTACCTGATACGTAATACGGTTTGTGGTCGAGTAAACAACGATAAAAAAGGTAACCGTTATTTTCGTAAACGAAGCTAGGACGAGAATTGCTTGGAATTTATGGTGAGTACTCTTTGTTGGTTGAGGTATGATGAAAATAGATGCTACTAGGTTGTATCTGCACTGGTGTACGTATTGCAATGAATGATTTCCAATAGGTCATTCCGATTCCTGTAATAAAAATAACGAGGCAGAATCACACGTTCTTTAAAATCGAGTAGTCATACTATATAATAGGTTATACAATTGGGTACATTTATGGTGAATTTTGCGTTACGAGACAATATTAAACAAATACATAGATAAAATTATTATTGATTTCAACAAAATGACATTATTATCATGTTGGTTTGAAATTTATAGGATTTCCATTGGGAAATCGAAAACATAGAAATTCCTTCTAAGTTGTTATAGAATAACGACGATATAAGTGATTAATTTCTTTAGCTTTATGTAAGTCCTCTTATTATGTTCATTAGTATACGCTATCATATACACTATATTTCAATTTCCTTCAACACTTAGTTAATTTTACATTAGATTTAAAACAATCATTTATACATTATTTACTCTACATTATTAAATTTGAGGTCTCAGTTTACAACATATTTCGTGCCTTCATTGTTCACGCACGTCTAAGCTGTTTAAGAAACGCATGTTGCAGCGTCGTAGCCTTACGGTTTTACGTAAACGACACTTACAATGAGGGAACTAGACATAGCAAGGACGAGTGGAGACCTCTATACCCACTCGTTTTCTAATGTCTCTCTTTTTTCTTGGCTTAGATGTTTTCATGGGGTCCCTGGTTTAACTTCTGCATTTCAGTCGTTTCCACGTGTTCTTCCTTTGGTTTTTGCCTTCTTATTCTCAAAATTCTTCCATATTTAAAAGTCAGTAAGGTTCTCAGAGTCAAGGAAATTGCAAACACGAAACATACGGTCAATAGTATGTTCCACCAGAAATTGGTTGAGAATAAAGCGTATCTATTATCCACGTACGTTAATCTCTGGTCTTCATTAGTAAATAGGGGAATCAGGGAGTCTAATGCTTCTCTTATTTTTGTAAGCGGTAAGGTCCCTTTATTCTTCTCTATTTTGGACCATATTGAGGTTTTCATTCCCTCACTTTCTATATTGGGAATAGTGTACGACAGTTTAATTGCCTTAAAATTAATTATTTTAGGACTTGTTATATTTGTGCTCGTGGTAATTAACGGCGTTTGAACGGTTGACTCTTTAGTTATAAGTCGACATTCTTGTTTTATGGTTATCGTACCCACATCTTATAATAGTAATTCTGTCCTGTAACTTGGATCTATTCGTTCTATATTATTCTAACAAGACAAAGTTCCAACAGTTTCTCTTGGAACAGAAAATAACCTAAGATCATTTCTAAGGTGTATGAATTTTTCTCGTTTGGTACTTCCTATCAAGGCTTCGCACGAATCAGGTATTTTTTCCTGTTGTGTGTCTTTTAAAAATATATCTAACATACAGGATCCGGATTTGACGCAATAAATAGGTAACGTAAGCTGGCATACTAGGGATTTTGAATGATACGCACTCTTCTAAGTCTTGTGGATTGGCTAGGGCATATTTTTGTCTTTCCGGATCAACATGTAAATACTATGATTCAGGTGTGATAGTCATAAATGAATTTGTCTTCTTTATATTAGAAGGGAAAGTCAAAATTTTTTACAGGTCGTAGATGGATTGTTGGTTTATCAATGGAATCGTTATTACTGCGAATAATTGTTCATTTATTTTTGTAACATGGACTTTTAATTTTGTATAATAAAGGAATAATTTTGACACTTTTGGCTCTATGGATAAATGTAAACCAAACGTTAGGTGCGTTTTTATTTCGTCTAAAATACTTTTCAGGTTTGAAGGATCCACTAGATCGTATGAAAAAGTTCCTTCTGTGAGGGCAACTAATGCAAATTTGAACTTACTAACATCCGTCACTAGATTCAGTAATGACATGATAATTAAATCTAGTGATACCATGGTACGGCTCGCGTCTGTCACCATGCGATCCACCTCGTTTCTTAAATAACTCATTATAT
Organism: Artemia sinica; assembly: GCA_027921565.1. NCBI lineage: Eukaryota > Metazoa > Arthropoda > Branchiopoda > Anostraca > Artemiidae > Artemia > Artemia sinica. The sequence continues at coordinate 1,319,996 of CM051258.1, read as the reverse complement.
TTACAGTTTTTGAGATTTTCTTCGATATCATATCCACTTTATCTCTTTGGTGGTTTGCTATGCTTGCTTTTTTTCTGGACATGTAACGTTACGTTCATGACATTATTCAACTTTTTAACGTTCTCCCTCAGGATGTTCATGTCTTCCTCCGTTGTTAAACCAAAAAGGCGGGAGGCGAGTTCTCCGATGATGGGATTTAGGCTTGTAGACCTACGATATTTATTTCTTCGAAAGAATATTTCGAAAATCTGCGTGGTACTTTGTTTTAATTTTTGTATTTCCGTATTAATTAGTTGAAATAAGGCTTGTAGTCTTTGTCTGTATAATATTAAGAAGGTTTGAGTGAAGTATAGTATTAAGAAGGGTTAAGAAGGATTAGTTGACACTTTTTGGGGGTTTTCTCATTTAGGTTGGGTAATGGCTCGATACCTCTTTTGTCGGCTCGTCGGCCATGGCTAGTTCAGCACAAGTACGTTTACCGTCTATTGTCCAACATTTCTTATGTACGTAATTGTCTTCTTTCTTTTTTCTATAATTATTTTTCTTTTCTTCTGGCTTATACCCTTGTACTTCTATCGTTTGTATTTCGGTTTGTCTTACCGGGATTCTTGCCCTGGTGTTTATAAGGGATTTGTCAACAGAATGGGTGTGCGTAAACGTGGCTCCTGTTGACCAAGTCCATTTTTCTGTAGGGTTTATATACTTATTAACTTGTTGTGCATTTGGGAACTTGTTTCTTGATTTCTCTTATTCTTCTAGGTTAGCATCTAGTCTGTTGTCATTTTCCTTTCTTACTTTGGATAATATTCGTTTCGTTACGTTTTTCTCAGCATGACTTTGCCATAATTCTTTGAGAAAAGTCCATATGCTTGGTAGTCTGTTTATCATTGCGTATTTTTCATCATAAGGTTTTTCTTTTCTTGTAGTCAGTAATTTAGGGTTTTCTATAGATTTCATTGCAGTAAAGTCTCTCGACAAGTATTCAATGTTACTCGCTGATCTTTTCCTTCTGTCTTCCTTGGTGATCGTTCCAAGTGCCCTCTCAATTTCTGCCATTTCCTTATTAAAGTCATCTATTACGAATTTTGATTTTTGTTTGGGGATAGCTGGCATTGGAAACTCTTTATAATCTTTATTATTCATTGTATTACTGGTTTGTAATCCTTTATTCGACCTTAGAAATTGAAATATCGATTCCTTGAGTTCATTCGTGTTTTTCTCAAGTCTCGTTACTTGTTGAAAAAAGGTTTCGAAGGGTTTGGGGTCCAATTTCATGAAAATTTTACATGCATTATGGCTAGCTAGCAATGAATTTTCATGCTTGAATATTACTCCAGGCTTCACGATATCTTGGGCGGCTGCATGAACAACGAGGATTATGATGATATTCTTAAGCTTCATCTTTTTGTTTGTTTCTAGAATTAATTTATCATTAATTTTACCCATCTTTGCGGAATTCGTTTTTCTTTTCAAAGTAGTTTGGGCGTTTTAACTTTTAACTTAGGCTATTTTATTATACTATTTTATATCAGTTCAATTTTTGAATTGCTTTATGGCATTGCTCGAACAAAACTAAATTGTATACGCAAAATATAATTTCTGTTTATGGGTTATGTCTTGGGATTAGAATGGTCGTGGAGGTCATATCTTTACTCTGGTTGTGATATGCCCTTGTGACTGGTTGAGATATACCTTAAAGGCTTAGTTAATAATTACTATACGACTAAATACACTGGTAACCTATTCTCATTATAAGCCTTTTAATAAGATTATTCTTGTTATCACAACTAGAATTATTAGAATCTACAATAAGACGAAAAAATTTATACATATGAGATTAATTTATTCCACAGTTACATATTCCTATTATTGATAACTAATAGGGAGGTTAGAGTTTAGAAGTTTCTCTTAATTCTCTTGTTATTATCTTCATAGGCGTCTTTTTTTCTTTGGTGTGTTTTCCTGCGTTTCAGAAATAATTTACTACCAAGGGATTTGTATTCTTCAGATTCAGGGTCGAATAAAAATTGTTTATAATATTGAATTTCTGCTAAAGGATGATGTATGCCTTCATACTTGACACATTGGGGATTTTTTTTCAAGATTATATTAAATTTTGGGGGCTCTGCATTTATCAAGGAGTAAAAGGTCTGTTTGAGTGGGTCCTATAGAATAGAAATACTTTATATTGAGATTCTTTTGTAAGTGTCTTATTAATAATTTTAAACAGCCAAGTTGTTTGGCGCTTCTTTTTCTACATTTTGTTTTGACTTCCCCTCTAGCCGGACGATATTTGGGGGTATTCGCAAGTGCTAATCCATATGTAAAAGTGTGTGGTGCATACCCTTTAAGATTGTAGGTTAAATCCCATTCTTTCGCATATATCTGATTTCCTTTTTCGTCAACCACCAACATAGCTGCCGAATATATAATGTTTCCCTTCGCATTCTTTATTGCGATAAATTCAGTATCAATTATCGCCATACTGATAGGCTTTGATTCTGTCGTCATCATATATGTCTGAAAATGATCAGTTTAACATTACGCACTATTATAATGGTAATTTTTGTTTTGGATAATATCAATTTTTGTTAGGACATGGGTCGATTTTTCATAGAAAATCCGAGGACGAGCACACCCACAACAATCCAAACGCTGCCTGAGGGTGCACTCCCCCCAGACTTCCCACGACATGCGGTCCATTTATTTGGTCTCTACAATACAACTTAATGAGGAATGGGGAATGGTTTCCGTGGATCATTATGTAGAAACACAAGTTGATTTTCATAAGGGAGCTTAGGAACAGTCTCACCGAAGAATTGAACAAAACATCGTTTGTTGGTGAGACTGAACACAAATTTCCCACGATGTTGAATTCATTATTTAATTTCGTTATGTCCGAACTATTTTGGATTGTTGTGTTGACCGCGTAATGTATTTCTAAAATTGGAGTAATTAGGGGATGGGCCCTCGTAATTCTCTTTTGCAGAGGTACGGTTGTCTTTCGTAAGGGAGCTACCTAGTAGGCAGAATGTGCCAAATGGGACCTAAAATACTAGTTGTCATCATCAGTTGACCGCAAGCTTCCTACACTTGTGTCATTATATATTTACGAATTTTGACTTGTTTAATTTTATTCGACTACTTTCAAATTTATTCCTGTGGATTGCGTGTTGATTTTTTTTTCCTAAGGGATTTGAAATCCACCTCCTTCGACTAAAAAACTCTGGTTGCTATCAACTGCTGGTTGATAGCTGTGGGGACAACCTCCCTGCGACCAGAATATTTGACTTTACATTAACTAGGGATATTTCCATTTTTCAGCTATCTTAACCATTCTACCTGACTGCGTGGTTACTTTTTCCTCGGTTTCTTGCGGTTTTTTCTTTTTAGGTTTTGCTAGCAATATAAGGTCAAAATTTTTGAATTGTTTTTTCAAAAATTCTTGACCTTTTGATTTTGTTTCTTTCTCATGCGCGGCGGCTGAGGTTGGTTTCGATTTCCCTGTTTCTTTAATGGTCTGATTCGCCATAAGACTCTTCGGAACTAGTTTCCGATGATTCTACATTAGAGATTTTAGAAATGGCACTTCGCGTTTTTGAGATATCACCTGCCCTTCCTTCATAAATTTCTACTCCTTTGGAAGTAGAGGGTTTATTTTCCCAATCCTCATTTTGAGTTTTTAATTCGGGAGACTTGAAAGACTCTTGAGAACTTTGAGACGAATCAAATGTTTTTGCTGGTTTCCTCCATTGTTTGAATGCCATGTCTTCAGGGGGATGGGGCATTCTTTGCACTAGTGTTTCCCTCCATGAAGACCCTCCTTTAGACTTGGCCTTAGATACAGTTATGTCGTGATATTGTTCTTCCTGGGCATCCTTAGGGGCTTGATTCCGAGGTAATGTACTTTTCCTCGTCTTTATGGGGAAACGTATTAAGTCCATAGCTTCTCACAAGTTTGTTTTAATTGAATCTTTCTCGGGGAGTTTTCTTTACAACAATACCCGTAGTTTAAAAGGCTCTGTTCAATTCCTCCTGCAGCGACAGGGGTCTCTCTATTGGGGTTGCTAGGGAAACCATATCGTCTGAAAATCTTTTGGGGGGACAAAGGGTAGAGGTTCTATCAGGAAAAAAATTGATTTTTTGGAGATAGTGTATAATTCTTCTGCGCTCTCAGACGATGAACTTTTTGGTGGTTTTAATCTCGCTTGTACTAGGGGTTTTCTTTTGGGAATAACTAGATTTTTCATAGCTAAAAATTCTTCAAAGTTTTCCTCGTCACTGTCATTTTCAAAATAATCTTGCTTGAAATTAAATGGTTTTAACTCTGCCAGTCTTGATTTAGGGGGCTCGTCTTCTGCGCCTGACGAATCGGTAGAAGAAGGACGCGATACCAATCTTTCCGGGAATTTGGCTCTTTTTATTCGGCTAACATGTGCCATGTAAGTTCTTCCATTATCGGGGTTCACCATTTTCAAAGTGAAATCGTTATCATACTTTTTGACTATTCTGTACGGTCCAGAATATTTATTGGAAAGTGTCTTGCCTTCCGCCTTTGCCTCATTTTTTAGGTAGACGCAATCTCCTATCTTAAAATCTATGTTCCCTTTGACTTTGGATTGGTTTCTTAACTCTTGGTTTATTTTACATTTTTCCAACTCTTGCCTAACAATCTTATAAGTTTTCCTCATCCTATTTATGAATCCTTGTTTGTAATCCTCCGATTTTTTGTAATATTGCTGGGATTCAATAATATCTTGATACGGGATCCTAAAATCGTGACCAAAAAGTAAATAAAAAGGGGTTTCTTTGGTGGTTTCTGAATAAGCAGTTTTGATTATGTTAGTTAAAAATGGTAAGAATTGATCCCAATAGTTCCTGTTGTCTTTTGTATAAATGCTTAATACATCCGAAAATATTTTATGCCTATTTTCTATTTTACCATTAGCTTGTGGACGGTAAGGGGATAACACCAATTTCTCTATGTTAAGAAAATTCATTAAATCTTTTTTTACTTTTGAAACAAAATTACTTCCATTATCGCTTATAACCTTGCTTGGAATGCCAAATTTTAAAAATGATTTCGCTAACGCCTTACTCGTAGCGTACGCGCCTTGATTCTTCAATGCTTTTGCAAAGGTAAAACCAGAAAAATGATCTATTACTGAAAGAATACAAGTATGGCCCCTGTTGGAAACAGGTAAGCCTCCACTGGTTCCATATAAATCAAATGAGACAATATCAAAGGGGAATCTCGCTACCGGGACTCTTCCCATTGGAGGGTTTGGATAGGCTTGGGTTTTTTTCGTAAGTTACATGCTTTGCACGTACTCAAAAATTCTTTAAGTTTTGTCAAAGCATAAAAATATTGTTTTAATTTATGGAAAGTTTTCGTTATTCCTAAATGTCCACCTATATCTGAATGAAAATATTCAAAGGCAGTTATTATTAAGTTTTGTGGTAATACATGTATTATTGAAGTTAGGTTTCTATTTGCTTCAGCTGTCAAAATTCTGCATAATATTTCTTCATCAAGATCATAGTAAAAATTATCTATTTCTTTTCTAAGAGTTTTGAATTTATTTGGCAACACATCATCATCTTAAGAAATCAGAAGCTGCATTTTTTTTTCTTTTAAATATTCAAATTCGTAATCTAGGTCTTGGATTTTCATAATCCATCTACCTAGAATTCCCGTTGGGTTTTTAAAATTGCGCAGCTACTGCAAGCTTTTATGGTCTGATCGTAGTATAAATTTTCTGCCAATTAAATACTGTCTAAATTTATCCAAATGATGGATTATAGATAATAATTCTAGGTTTGTGGCAGAATAATTATTTTCACCTTTTGTTAAAGCTCTGTTCAAATAGCATATAACTTTTTCTATTACTTTTTAGATGTCCCTCTAGAGGATTAGGGTTTTCTACAGGGATTATTTGGGATAGGATAGCACCAATACCTTCGAACTGGCATCCGTTGTAACTACAAATTATCCATTCTCGAAATCAGGCAACGATAATATTGGTTCAGAAGTTAATGCTTTTTTGAGACGGTCTAAGGAAGTTTGAGCTTCCTGCGACCAGGTAATATTTTGGGAGTTCCCTCTAGTTAATTCCGTGAGGGGTTTCGCAATTTGAGCGTAATTGCGCACCAATTTTATAAAGTAACAAGTATGACCTAAAATTTCCCATTAATTCTTTCATAGTTCTAGGGGGTTTGAGGTTTTCAACACATTTTATTTTGTCTGGGTCTGGGGATATCTCTCCTTGCGTCACCACTACTCCTAAAAATCTAATTTTAGGTTGAAATAAATTTATTTTTTAAGGCCGGCATTTTAAATTGCCCTCTAGGAATTTCTCGAACACTTTAGCTAGTGTTGCTAAGTTTCGTTCAGCTTTTTCGCCTACACATATGATATCATCAACAAAATGAATGATATTCTTTAATCCTCTTAATAGATGCAATAAGGGTCTACATAGCGCGCTTGAACTTGTCTTAAGTCCAAAAGGTACTCTTAAATATTCATAGGAACCGCATTCAGTCGTAGAAAACGCAGTTTTATAGACATATTTTTCGGCTATTTTTACTTGGTGGTAGCCTTGGGTAAGGTCCAAAGAAGTAAAAATTTTGTTTTTGCTTGAAATAGAGTCCAGAATTTCATCTATTCTTGGTAAAGGAAATTTATCACTAACTACTTGTTTGTTATGAGCTCTACAAATCTACTACAAGTCTCAGGTCACCACTCTTTTTTGGTACCAAGATGGCGTATAATCTCATTTTTTTCTAATTCATGAATTTTGTTTTTTAACCACTCTTTGTGCTTATACTGTATACGATATGGCTGTTTCGCGACAGGATTACCAGTCGTTAAAATTGAATGTTCATAAAACGGTATCAGTCCGATGTCATCTTCAGATGCGGAAAATACATCTTTGAAATTAAGATTTAGTTAGAGGATATTTGTTATTTGAGGTTTTAATGCCGTTAACTAGGTTTCTTTTGGAATTTTCCCATCTATTTAAATCATTTTCCGAGATAACTTGGATTCAAACTAGATACGTCCCCTTTTTTATCGTAATTGTATCATTTTCGTGGTTATTGGTTACCCAAATAAAAACTTCTCCTTTTTCGTAGGATATAATCTGTTCTTCGCATAAAAGATTTTCAGGAATTTCATTCGACGGGATCGCGAGCCATGTTTCGGACTTGTCGTTCACGGGTTCAATCATTTGTGCTATTTGAATTCTCTGCATCGTTTTAGGAGGGATTTTTGTTTTTCGTATCGCGAACCCGTAATATTTCTCTTCACTATTATTGTCTATTAGATTCATACTGGCGCTTTCCTGCGTCATTGTGGCATCTTGCGGCGCCACATTGGGTTTTACTATTTTTTTCCACAATCCACTATTTTCTTGATTTTGTTTGACCTATACTGTCGCATATCTCCTATTGTAATTTTTAGCGATTCATCCCTTTTATTATTTAAATTTGCTTCACTTCTCCAATATCACTCAGAATAAGAAAGCGAATTTCTGGTTATGCCACGTCCTCTTTATAGCGAGACATGAGGTTCAAAAGATTGTGACATTATACCGCCAGAAATTTTATTTACTGTTACATTCTCTTCGTAACCTCTGTTACAATTTCTTAAAGTAGGGGAAGGGGTATTTGCCGGGTACACAAGCCTTTCGTTCGGTACATCTAATAATACTCTATTAGACCTTAAAAAATTTGCGCCGATGATGGCTTCATACGGAAAATTGTTGCATATTATAAAGTTCGTCGGAAAGATTCTATTATCCCTTTTTACGTCTAGGCGAATTGAACCTCTTCCATCCAATCTATGCCCTGTTAAACTAGTTAAATTGGAATTATTAAAATTTTTCAGTCGCCTAATATGCGGAGGTAACATATTGAATACGCATGAGTTTATGATGTTCACCGTGGCACCAGAGTCAATTAGTGCCTTAAAGTAAACATTTGCCACACTAAAATCATTAAATATGGGTAACTTATTATTACCATCACTATAGGATGGTGCTACTATTGGGCTGGACCTATAAAATATTCTGGGCACCCTCTGGGTCCAATTTATTCTTCTGAGGGGCCTGAAACGTTTCCCTGATGATTTATTTCATGCTTCGGTGCCTGCAATAGATATTGGGATATGATCGTGGAATCTCTAGCTAACTGATTTATATTTTTTTGCTGATCTTGCCATATATTATTATGGTAGTTTGGATTTCTTGCGGCAGTGCCGGGTGCTGGCGTCGACTGCAAATACCGTCGGCTTCAAAAATTTGCATTTCCCGTCAGCCAATTTTCGGGATTTCTATACACCATTCTTGCACTATATTGGTTTTGACGAGTATTTGGGTTTTCGAATTGATAATTATTTTGTCTATTGGGGGGAGGGCTATACAAATTCGGTTGGTACGCATTGTGAGGTACTGATTGGCGCGATCTTCCCTGGCTATAGCCTTGTGCACCACTGGCGCTAAAATTTGTTCTCCCGAACAAATGGTTGCCATAGTTTTGTGTATTACCGACGGCACTCCTTGGTGTCGTTATGTCTCTAATTCTAAAGCGGCACTCTCTCGCGATATGCCCAGGTCGATTACAATTATAGCATCTTACTATAGCAGTATTTTTTCCATAATTGATTGGTTTAATGGGCTGAAAACGTACTGTTTTCTGCCTAGTGGGTTCTTGCGTTCTTTTTCTTTGTGGCACTGGGGAATTATCTCTTGAAGGGAAATTGGGAGCAGCCTGATCGTCCTTGAAGGTCAGGCTTGCGTTTGATTTGCCTAGGCTATTTATTTTTGTTTTACTGTGATTTGCCACAATCGTGTCAATTTCGATCATTTGCCCTACCTCCTGAACCGCAAGATCCAACGTCTGAATATTTTTGGATATTACCATTCTACATAAATTTGGGGGAAGCCCTTGCAAGAACGTATGTAGTATAATTTTTTCATACAGTTCGCCTGAAACATTTCCGAATTTTGTTTCTACTGAAATCCGTATATTATGAAGATATTCTCTTACATTCTGTGAATGGTCAAAGCATAGCATTCCGGGTATTAGTTTGTTTGTTGAACTAGTTTCTATAAATCTGTCTTTGAATGCCGTTAACAATTTTTCAATTGTATTTATTGGCCAATTGTCATCACTCTCTATTGTATTTTCAATATACTTTAGGAAGGTTAAGGCCTGCCCTCTTAATCTTAGTAGGAGCATACGAACTAACATTTCTAGCTCATTTTTTGTTAATTCTACAAACTGGGCCAATTGGATATTAAATTCGTCGATATCTGTTTGTCCATCATATTGCGGAATAGTCTTTGTTATTTCTACAATTTTCGCGACCATTTTTTGCGCGATTAAAATTTTACTTAACTCTTCCGACATATTTGCGTTTTTTTTGAAACGATTAAATTAATACAATAAAATTATGCAGACACTATAATTGGCTCTTTTCTCTTAACCTATTCGGGGAGAACTACTTAACTCCTATGAGAAATTCTACAAAGATGTCCCTATTATAGCCTAGTGGTTGTAGGCTTAAACACTTTTTCTTATAAGTCTGTAACTATCTATTCATTTAAATTTGAATTAAGAAGTTTGTAGCACAACTAGTTCGCATGTTTTCCTCCAAGTTTATGACCACGCCAAATGTAACGCTAATTAACCTTCATTATCCTACCGATTGCACCAAATGTAATGCTGACGATTGTGCCAATTTTGCCATCGAGGGCTGCGCCATAGCAATGGGGAGTAAGGTAAATGGGTCACTGCGCCACTCAATCTTAGAGAGAAAATAAACTATGTAACTATAATTGGTTAGAAGTTCTTCAACCATTAATCCAGGAGTGTAACCTAGCTTCCTTGGGTCGTCTCCTTGCCGATTACCCTAAATATTATGTAGAAATCAGATCCCTTGGGAACGCTATCGATGGATACATACGATCTAGTTACCTACCGTGTGATGAGATACAGGCATATAATAAGAACAAACACAAATAGAAAACTAATGGATTTATTGAACTTAAATTTCAGGTTTACAACAATGTATGTATATGAGCGAGGCTTCACTCCAAATCGACAACAATAGAGGCAAAGTCCAAAATTAAAATCGACTATGATAGAGACAATCCATAATTGACTACAGTAAAGATAAACAATAATTGACCATAGAAAAGACAGTCAATAATTGACCAGAGTGAAGACAATCAATAATTGACCACAGTGACTTATTACCAACTCAACTCATTATGCTAACTGCCCCTCCAAAGATTTGTTTTCGAATATTTTGATGATTAAACATTTACTGTTAAGATAATTTAAAACTTCCTGTAAACTTTGTATCTCGTGAATTCTTATTTCCAAGTACCCTCGCGAAATTCAAAACCGTCTCCCGTGATTAGCGCCGATGTTTGGCTGAGACTAAAATGCAGTTTTGCTTTTGCTGATTAAGAATTTTTCTTTTTGAAACGGGATTTAAGCTTAATTAGGGGGAGTTTAATTTACGTCGGAAGTATCCTTAGAAAGAATTTTATTTTTTTTGTATATTAAATATATCGCATATTACTCACGGTACACCTCCGATCACCAGCCCTAGAAATTCTGATTACGAATCTAAGGAACTCCCTCTGAAGCTTATACAATCACGTTTTCTGTATATACCTCATGTTTTCCCAGGGCATAATTTACCTTGTCCTGAGGGCTGTGGAGGGAGAGAGGGGTTGCCATACGTCTTTGCAATTACATTGAAAAAATGAATATTTAAAAATTTTGATTGGATGTGTGTCGGGAAATGGTGGGCAAGAGAGGGAGTTAGTTGCCCTCCAATCATTTTCTACTGTTAAAAAGGGCAAGGGTCCTTTCAACTTCCAGTCGAATGAGCTGCTTTTAAAGTTTCCACGACAACAAATGACCATCTTAAAATTTCTATCAGATGTATTTTGGCAAAATACGAGGTTTGGTGGAGGGTATCCATGCTCAGATCACTCTGAGTCTTAAAAAGGGCGCTACAACTTTTGATTACAAATCTATTGAGACCCGCCGAAGTTTCTACGATCACCTTTGATCGTGCTGTGGCTGTGGGAGGTTCCCCATCTGAAAGACATAATTTCCTTTTTTAGAATACTGAAAATATTCTATATTTAGAATATAGAAAATAAGAATAAATAGCTCTTATGAAAGCACTAAAAAATCTCTGGCTTAAAGATTGAGGTATTGAATAGGGGGTGAACCCAATCATATATTTAATATTTTCTGTTCGTTTAAAGTTTTGATGTTGCTGCTGTTGCAGTTGAAAATCTTTTTTTTTATATTTAATTTCTGATCTTTTTTTAAATAATGCTGGGAAGTCCGGCGTCCCCTTCATAGCAATGTCCCTTCCCCCATGAAAACTTCCTTCACGGAAATATCCTCCCACATAACCCCCGACCCTCCCCCCACTACCAGGAAAAATCTCCCCTGAAAACGTCTGTACTGTATACTTCCCAATAACCAATACTATATGTTAACATTGGGTAAAGTTCATAACTTTCAGCCCTCCTCCCGGGAACTTTGGGGGATTAAGTCATCCTAAAAGACATACTTATAATATTTTTGAACATGCTGAACGAAATGGCTATCTCAAAATTTTGATCAGGTGACTTTGGGAAAAAAATGAGCTTGGGAGGGGGCCTAGTTGCCCTCCATTTTTTTGGTCACTTATAAAGGGCACTAGAACTTTTAATTTTCATTCCGATGAGCCCTCTCACGATATTCTAGGACCACTGGGTCGATACGATCACCCCTGGGGAAAAAAGAAAAAAAAAACAAATAAACACGCACTCGTGATCTTTCTTCTGGCAAAAAATGCAAAATTCCACATTTTTGTAGATAGGAGCTTGAAGTCTCTAAAGTAGGGTTCTTTGATACGTGAAATATGATGGTGTGATTTTCATTAAGGTTCTATAACTTTTAGGGGGTCTTTCCACCTTTTTTCGAAAATCAGCCAAATTTTCTCAGGCGCGTAAATTTTGATGGGTAGGATTAAATCAGCATTAAAATCCGATTCTTTTGATGTATCTATTTCTATCAAAATGCCGTTTTCTAGAGTTTCGGTTACCATTGAGCCGGGTCCCAATAACCAATACTATATGTTAACATTGGGTAAAGTTCATAACTTTCAGCCCTCTTCCTGGGGGCTTCGAGGGATTAAGTCATCCTAAAAAACATAGTTATAATATTTTCGACCATGCTGAACAAAATGGCTGTCTCAAAACTTTGATTGGGTGACTTTGGGAAAAAATGAGCGTGGGAGGGGGCTTAGTTGCCCTCCATTTTTTTGGTCACTTAAAAAGTGCACTAAAACTTCTAATTTCCGTTCCAATGAGCCCTCCCACGATATTCTAGGACCATTGGGTCGATACGATCACCACTGGGGAAAAAAACAAAAAACAAAAACAAACAAATAAACACGCATTCGTGATCTTTCTTCTGGCAAAAAATGGAAAATTCCACATTTTTATAGATAGGAGCTTAAAACCTCTACAGTAGGGTTCTCTGATACGTTGAATCTGATGGTGTGATTTTCATTACGTTTCTATAATTTTGGGGGGGTCTTTTCCCCTTTTTTTGAAAATCAGCCAAAATTTTCAGGCGCGTAACTTTTGATAGGTATAATTAAACTTAATGAAACTTATATATTTGAAATCAAAATTAAAGTCTGATTCTTTTGATGTATCTATTGGTATCAAAATTCCGTTTTTTAGAGTTTCGGTTACCATTGAGCCGGGTCGCTCCTTACTTAAAATTCGTTACCACAAACTGTTTGATATGCCAGTTATTTTACCCCAGCCATATGAAGAATTATGTATTTTTCCATTGATTCTGTCTGGGTTCTTATGAAAAGTAACAAAAGAGACGAAAATTAACGAACAAGAGAGTAGTGAAGAATTACAGTATGCAAAGTAACATTTGGCAGGGAGAGTCACTGTTGATAAATCTCTAGGGGTAAAACCGCAATTGAGTGATTTTGGGGGAACCAAATTTTTTTTCGGGTTGACACATAAATTTTTGGGGAGATACCAAAAAATTTGGGGATAGTGAAAGCCCTGCTTGATTTCTCATCAGGAAAATTGAAATACTCAACCAATTTATAAAGAAAAGCTCCGACTTTGCGGTTGACGCCATAAAGAATTTCCGTAGAATGAACTCAAAGTCAGCCGAACACCGTCGCCTCTGCTAGCGTTGGTGCGCCGGTGGCGTAGTGACACTTTGGGGGCAGAAAACCGGGCCTCACGCTGGCGGCTTTCAGTTGGTCTTTCGTGCCAACTTTTAACTTTACTTGACATCAGAGCTATGTTTCTTGTTCACTTACAATTTGAAACAAGTCTGCAACCTAGGCAAGCATACCTGTTCAGGACTTTTATATTCCCTCCCGTAACTAAAATTTTCTTCAGATGTCTTCACTCCCCCTGCAACAACCATTACTGCTGACTTCTCTAGATTTAAAACCAGTCACTTTTCCTTAGAATACTTTTATACACTCTTTAATGCAGGCTGCAGAGTCTCTCTACTATTTGCCAGTAAAGCTATATCATCGGCGAACAAAAATGCGGACATTTTGTTAATCAAATAATTGCGATTCACTTACTTTCCTTTTCCTTAAATAGCGTTCAATGTCATTAATTTACAACGAAAATAAGTTCGGTGACAAAGTACAACCTTGTTTTACCCCTAACCTTCTAAATATTTCCCATGATGTTTCCTTACCACCACACATTACAAACTTTGCCATGAAATACATTTGTATTAAAATTTGCACAAACTGACGCAGTAATCCTAATTAATAAATGAGATTTCATTCACCAAATAATTGATACGAAATAGCAAAGATTATAATTAAGTGACAGATTGTTGTTCAGTGGCGGTTTAGTTAACCAAAATATGACTTTACCTCGAAGAGGATCAATTTAAAATGAATTTAAATTTCTGAGAAGTAAATGGATTTAAAATTAACCGATTTATATAATTTGGGAGGGTGAGTCATTGTATAGGTGGGGGTAAGGTAAATTCTTACCAAAATATATTTTAAATGACAAACTTCTTCTCTTCATGAGGCTTCAGATGAACGTTGAAAGAGAAAGGGGGAGAAGGAATTGACTGGAATGGTTTTCTATATAGCTAATATGACACATCTACATATCTACCAGCACAGAGGTGGAAAAAGCAAGGCAGGCCATCACCAGCCCAGCCAGTAAATTTCTTTGGGGTGGCATATACTGCTAGGAACTTAGTTTTCAGCAATTTTAAATGGTAATATTTTTCTTCTTCTGTTTATATGAAGTACTTCAATGTTGTTCTTGCTTCATGCAGTTATGTAGAAGATCAAAAGTTTCACAGAGTTTCCATCCATACAAACAATAATACTCCTTTTCATCCTACCAAAATTCTTTACTAGCAGTTTCTGACTGAATGTTATCAATAATTATCAATAGGCTCTTATACTTTCTGTATTGACAAGGATCGTTATTTACTTACCATTCATTACTATGAAGAATTTGATTTATATTTTTTGCTTCAACCAAATCATATAGAACAAATATTTGTGGAAAACTGGTTAAGGGCTACTCAGTCACAAATTAGAACTTATATTTTCCTTATTATGGGTATATATCTATTGGTAGGCAGCCAAAAAGGGGGCAGCAAACATTTTTTCCATGTTTTTTCCATATTCCGATCTCTTTCCTTGTGATTACTTTATAGTCCTAAATTTCCAGTGGAGTCATTCGCCCCTTACCCCCTTGCTGGTGGCCAGGTACATATACTGACATTCATTCCTTAATATTTTAATCATTTTTAATATTTTAAGCAAAAAAAGTGAAAACGTTTCAAATGTATTTTGTTTTCAGTAAAGCGCAATTTATGTTCTTGTCTTGAGTAGATTAAATAAAAAAAACAAGTTTTTTTTAACTGAAAGTAAGGAACGAGGTTAAAACTTAAAACGAACAGAAATTATTCCGTCTAAACAATAAACTTTTTAAACAATTTTAAATCCTGACACAAACAGTATTTTTTAATTAAATTTTTTATTTCTGAAGTTGACCTGAAAAATAAAACTTTATATCATTCCCAAAAGACTTTATCTATTGCTCTTTGACAACCTGGATAAACTCACACTCTTTTTATCTGTTTAAACTATAGATAGATAGATAGATAGATAGATAGATAGATATTGCAACAAAAGCCTTTTCGGGCCATGGCAAAATAACAAAACAAAAATAAATACAAAAAAAACACACAATAAATTACTCACAATTCATCAAAAAAGTTTCTCTATGTGCCATACCCACTCTTACAAATTTACCCAACCTTCTAAAATCGTCAAAATTTCTACTTTTTAAAATTTTTTCAAGCCAATCCACCCCTCCAAAATCTGTTAAAAACACTTCCCTCCTCAAATTTCTTATATCCTGTCATGTACCCATAAAATGGATAAGATCTTCCTCCTCTCCACACATAGGACACTGGTAAGGACCATTTTTAATCCTATAATTCCCAATATATTTCCTCCTTTCTCCAATACCCAAAAAATTACCACGAACCGAAATTACCCATCTTAAATCCTCACTACTCATCCCCGCTTTAAAGTAAACTTCCTCCCCCCAAACCTCCTTTGCCAGCCCATACAGCCCCAGGGACGCCGAGGATGATTTCTGATTCTGCCACCTTTGAATTTCCTGCTCTATTAGTCTATCCTTTACTTTTTTTGCAACTAGCCCCACTTCCACACCTAGCCCCTTCCCCTCATTCCAATACTCACTAAAACCACATCTATCAATAGTCTCTTTAACCCAGTTTGGCCAAGAACTTTTCCTGCCATCTACTAGCATCTCCTCATATGCATTCTTTACTAGCCTCCTACTAGGCAGATTTATAATCCTTTCCCAATAATTTACTATCCGCACTAACCTTCCCACCCTTAATGATAACAAACCTAGATCACCTTTTAATACTACATGATTAAACTTATCACTAACCCCATTAACCACTTAAAATACATCAACTCTAACCGGTATACCTTATCAGCCTTCTCCATACCCCACACCTCTGCTGCAAAAGACATTACGGAAGCTAGCTTAGTCTGGAATATCCTTTTCTGAAGCCTAAGGTCTGTCAGGCCTACTTTCAAAAAACTACTCTTTAACACTAGCCATATAGCCCTAAGACCTTTACTAGCTACATAATCAATTTGCCCTTTCCACCTACCATTTGAAGTAAACTTGTATCCTAAATAAACAAAATCTTCAACTACTTTAAGCACTTCTTCTCCTACACTAAGCCTTTCCTCTATATTTCCATGTTGTCGAAATACCATAACTACTGACTTTGTGACATTTAGGACCAAACACTTCTCATCTAGGTATGAGGACATCATTCCTAGCAGTTTTTGAAGGTCAGGCCCATCTTTAGCCACCAATACTATATCATCCGCAAATAACAGAGCGAACACCTGCATTGCAGACAGATTTAGAGTTGGGGCTCCCTGCCCTACCATATAATCTTCTATATCATTAAGATACAGGGAAAACAACCTAGGTGAAATTACAAAACCTTGTTTAACCCCTAACCTACTGACAATTGCCCTAGAGTAAGACTTTCCTACCTTAAATACCATTCTAACAACCAAATACATTTTAACAGCCAATCCTACAAAACGTCTCGGCAGCCCTAACTTTATAAGTCCTTCTACTAACAAATCTCGTGAAACTTCATCGAACGCACCTCGCAGGTCCAAAAAAACTGCGTATAGCCTACCATCCCTTTTCCTCATATACTTCCTAATAAGCCCATACAAAATAAATATCTGATCTACCCCACTATAATCCTCTCGAAACCCTGCCTGAATTTCTATTAACTTATTTGATTCTTTAAGCCAACTATCTAATCTAGCCACTAACACTTTACAAAATAATTTACTAAGGCTATTTAATAAATGAATCCCTCTATAATTCTTATGCAATGCTCGGTCTCCCTTTTTAAAAAGTGGTAAAACTATTGAAAAATTCCACTGTTGAGGCCAAACCAACTTGCTAAGGACACTTGAAAATAACGTTGATAACAAAGGCAACAAATATACCCTAGACCACTTCCAGAGCCTTGTTGGGATGCCATCAACTCCTGGTGCTGAGGTCCCTCTCATCTTCTTTAGCGAATTCCATATTTCCTCACCTGTGAAAGGCTGCAGTAGTTTGTAATCTTCTTCCTTTAGAGGGTATTCCGCAAGGTTTTCGCCGACCACCCACCGACTCAGGCTATCCGTTTCCTCTCTTTCTGTCATCTTGCTTTCGATGAATTCTGGCCAACTTTCCGCCGGCGGGATACTCGTCTTGTCAGAAGCGTTTGTAACTGATTTTTTTTATTATTTTCCAAAACTTATTCTTGTTACTATTCCTAAATTCCCTTTTCATTCTCTCTGCTTCCTCCTCTTGAAATTTATACTTCTTCACTTTTAACAGTTTCTTATACTCTTTTCTTCGGCTTTTATACATATTATAAAGATATTCCCTCTCCTCATATGAACATTGTCTCAGTAGCTCCAATGTTTGCACCTACTCTGATTTTTTCTCTACGGATTCACCATAAAAAAAACCATTTAACTTCCATGGTTGTTTCTGAGCTGTAGTAACACCTACTTCATACAAACTATCAATTAATACCTTTAATGACTCTTCTATTTTTCCATCATTTGCCAATATTTCTCCCTTCTCTAGTCCTGCCTGAAATTCATCTCCTAACATCTTAACCTTAACCTTCTCTTCTTCCTGTGATTCTAGCCTCAATGGATCTCTAAGTTCTAATCCTTCTTCTAATACCTTGCTCATATAACCCCCCAATGACCTTTTTAATGCCCTCTTTTTTAACACTTTCAAAGACAACCTAATCGGCAGGTGATCAGAACCCAAAACCGGGACCACCCCTAAACAAGCACAATCCGGCCAAAGAGACTTATTTACAACTATATAATCTACTACACTTGGATACTTCCCAAAAAAGCAAGTAAACTCTCCCCGCTCTTTATCCTCCCCGATCCTCCCGTTAACTATAATTAAATTTTCCTTACCACAAATGTCCAAAAGTTTACTTCCCGCCTATTTTTTCGGCGATGGTCCTTACTAGTCCTTGGAGGGATCTAATCCATTTCTTCATCACCCATTCCATCACGACGAGATTCCGAGTGGATATGGTCTTCAAATTGGCAAGACCATGGCTCTTGCAACTTCCCAGTGTATGCATTGAAATCTCCTAAAAGAATAAAGCCATCGGTAGGAAACTTTGTCAAAAAAATATGCAACTCTTTTTGAAATATCTCCCATTTATCCTTTTCTGAAAAGGAACTACTTTCTGGAGGGATATACACAGAACAAAACACATGACTTCTTTTCCCCCGTGAAATTCTTACCCAAACTAAGTTACAAGACTCACTTTTTAGCCGGATCACATCATTAGATGACAAAAAAACATCTGAAACAAACAACGATACACCTCCATAATAACGACCATTTCTCGACATTTTACGATTTGCACTAAAACAACTATAATGCTTAACTATAATATTTTCTCCAGACCATGTTTCTACAAGAGAAATAACTTGAGGACTACAAGCTTCAACCAGGTCCTTAAACTTATTTTGCGTGAACCCTTGTATGTTCCAATGTGACACATTTAATAGAGAATTTTCACCATGGCCCAAATTTCCCTATACCGCCTCATTTCCCATCGTTGGTTCTTGCTGTCTTGGGCGGACAAGTTTTTTTGGTACTATCGCCCTCTTAGCGTCATCATCACCCGAGTTTACACTGACACTATACTCTGCGGGTCTTGGGCGGTTTACCCTCATTGGTTCGTTGTTATCAGGACTAATAATTTCCGCATTCGAGCGTTTCGCGGGATTACGCTGCTTTAGTGCTGGGATAGCTTGCGATCCCCCTGCAGCTGGGGTTTCTGTTAAAGACATCACCAAATTACGATCTTCGTCCCCCATTCCAGAGGTCGCGGAACTAAAAGATACAACCGTTGCCGAAGATTCAGATCTAGTCCTAGCATTAGACGGATATGCCAAGCTACCGTCGTCTTCAGGGGGCATGTTGCTATAGATTTCCCGACCGACCATGCCCGTATCTGGCGGTGGCGCCGAGTGTGAACTATTCTGGGGGGGAGGGGGTTCAGCTTGGTTTCTACTAGGAGGGTTTACACTGTCATGAGCGGTGTTACGTTTTTGTTCTTCAACAAGGCCGCTTGTGTAATTATACATGAAAACCTGGTTACCGATGAACAACTTAAGTCCTCGTAATTTCACATCAACAAAACCCTCAGTCTTTGCATCTTCTAAAGACTCTTTCAGTTTTTTTCTGGCAATCAACTCACGTTCCGTGTAATCAGGACTAATTGATAATCCCAACCTTCGCGAAAGAAAACCTGATTTTAATACATTGTCCCGCCCTGCAACACTTGCAAATTTGATCACTACAGGACGGACGCTCATTGAACTTTTAAGTCTGAAAGCGTTACGCACATCAAAAAGACGGAGATTTAAATTCGGAATTCCCGCATTCAAAGCACTGACAACATCTTCCAGAAGTGAGCGGCCCCTATGCTGCGGCGAAAAGTTATAAAGCACTACGTTTCCTCGCTTCATGGCAGTTTCTAAATACTGAATTTTTCTCAGTGCTAATCCAACTTCTTCCCGTACATTTGACACATCTCTGCGAACCGACTGCGATTCTCTTTGAATATTCTGGACTAACGACGCAACATTTTCAAATTTATTTCCCAATTCAGCCACATCCAACGTCATTGAATTGACTTGCCTTGACATCGGGTCAATAATATCCAACTTCAAATTAATTACTTGAATTTGCGTTAATAATGCATTAATATTATCTTCCATTTTAAATCAGAAATGAAGATCAAAAATGAAAAAGACTTATCTTTACGTGAGGGCTGTGCCCCATGGGTGCTTCCGTAACCGGCCAAACTTGCAAGGCACAACCCAGCCTAAATTTCGCTCGGCTATAAAAACAGCATTTAACGAACGAATCCTAAAATCGTAATTCCACTTTCAGTCCAAAATTCAATTCAAAATTCAATAATCACTGGCAAAAGTTTTTGCAAGCAATACAAGAATTTCACTTTAGATGCTATTTGTTCGAATGAAATTTAATCCGATTAGTTAGATGTTGACACCTTGAAAACTAGTTCAGTACTCCAAGACATAATAATAGTAGTATTCCCAAAGGTTTCAACTTAATACCCCCAGTCGCTCTCGATATATTGCTGAGGTTTCTTATTGGCAACCATTTAACATAACGTCTTTTGATTTATTTTGAAGCAATATTTAGTTTTTAAAGCATAAAGGACCAATTGCGTAATTGTAAGGGCTTGACCAGCCTAATATCCCTAAAGACAAAGTTGCTGGACCGTTCTACTATGCCGAACAAAATGGCTGTCTCAAAATTTTGACTGGATGCATTTTGGAAATGAATAGGCTTGAGAGAAGGGCCGCCTATCCTCCAATCTCTTGTTACTCTTAAAAGGGATACCGGACACTCGCGCTGTAATTGGAGTGCAAGAGAGAGAACTGTAATTTTAAATACATTTTCTTTTCAGTAAAGTGCATATTATGAGTAGAGAGGGGGGTTCTACTCCGATCCCTCACCCCTGCTGCCACCTACAACTTTTTTGCACACCATATATGGGCATAGAACCACGTGGTTTATGGTTTTTGTCAGTGAGAATGAAAAAAACAGGAACTTTGTCACATTTATGTCTGTTTTCTTGGATGGTTATGTGTGTTGGTCGATTTATTTGATGTTTTTCATGGATGTTTTTATGGTTTTTGTCAGTGAGAATGAAAAAACAGGAACTTTCTCACATTTATGTCTGTTTGTTGTCAGTGAGAATGGAAAAACAGAAACTTTCTCACTTTAATGGATTATTGAGTCTAATGGGGGCAGGTCAATGACACTTCCTTCATGTTGTTGCTCTCAGCAAATGTTATGAGTTTCCTGGAAACAGTTAGATCACGTGTTTCCTTCTCAGCCAATCAGCGAGTCGGTTACATCCCCCTTCTCAGCCAATCAGAGGGTTGGCTACATATTAGCGGCGGAGGGAATATAAGGAAAGGGTTTTTTGCTAAAGTTTTATTAGTCTGTGAATAGAATTCAAAGGAGTGAGAAGAAGAAGAACAGTTTGACTTTACTCATTTGGATATATATTTGTGTTGATGATGATGACGAGTTGAATGTTTACCCTATTAGAAGTTGATAGTGGAGTTGATGATAATAGTACAAGAGCACCAAACATTGCGGTGGAAATCACGAAAGGATCACGTCTTTGTCTGGAATGGGATGCAGTATATGCAAGATATGTGATATCCTTGAGCAAATTTAAAACTTGATGGGGAGGGGGTTAGCGCTTTTAATGGTGACAAAATAGAAATTAAAAGATAATTGTTTCTCACTTCAGCGTCTAACCATCTCTCTTCGAAATTTAGCGATTTTAGCTATAACAATTTTCCTAAATTTAGGGGAGGGGGCGTGAATCCGTGATTTTTGTTGGGAAGGGGGTTAGCACTTTTAATAGTGACAAAATAGAAATGAAAAGATAATTGTTTCTTACTTCAGTGTCTAACCATTTCTCTTCGACAATTTAGCGATTTTAGCTATAACAATTTTCC
The DNA here is from genome assembly GCA_027921565.1 of Artemia sinica. Taxonomy (NCBI): domain Eukaryota; kingdom Metazoa; phylum Arthropoda; class Branchiopoda; order Anostraca; family Artemiidae; genus Artemia; species Artemia sinica. The sequence continues at coordinate 1,298,260 of CM051258.1, read as the reverse complement.
TAAATTTAGGGGAGGGGGCGTGAATCCGTGATTTTTGTTGGGAAGGGGGTTAGCACTTTTAATAGTGACAAAATAGAAATGAAAAGATAATTGTTTCTTACTTCAGTGTCTAACCATTTCTCTTAGACATTTTAGCGATTTTAGCTATAACAATTTTCCTAAATTTAGGGGAGGAGGCGTGAATCCGTGATTTTTGTTGGGGAGGGGGTTAGCACTTTTAATAGTGACAAAATAGAAATGAAAAGATAGTTGTTTCTTACTTCAGTGTCTAACCATTTCTCTTTGACATTTTAGCGATTTTAGCTATAACAATTTTCCTAAATTTAGGGGAGGGGGCGTGAATCCGTGATTTTTGTTGGGGAGGGGGTTAGCACTTTTAATAGTGACAAAATAGAAATGAAAAGATAATTGTTTCTTACTTCACTGTCTAACCATTTCTCTTCGAAATTTAGCGATTTTAGCTATAACAATTTTCCTAAATTTAGGGGAGGGGGCGTGAATCCGTGATTTTGTTGGGGAGGGGGTTAGCACTTTTAATAGTGACAAAATAGAAATGAAAATTGTTTCTTACTTCAGTGTCTAACCATTTCTCTTCGAAATTTAGCGATTTTAGCTATAACAATTTTCCTAAATTTAGGGGAGGGGGCGTGAATCCGTGATTTTTGTTGGGGAGGGGGTTAGCACTTTTAATAGTGACAAAATAGAAATGAAAAGATAATTGTTTCTTACTTCAGTGTCTAACCATTTCTCTTTGACATTTTAGCGATTTTAGCTATAACAATTTTCCTAAATTTAGGGGAGGGGGTGTGAATCCGTGATTTTTGTTGGGGAGGGGGTTAGCACTTTTAATAGTGACAAAATAGAAATGAAAAGATAATTGTTTCTTATTTCAGTGTCTAACCATTTCTCTTCGAAATTTAGCGATTTTAGCTATAACAATTTTCCTAAATTTAGGGGAGGGGGCGTGAATCCGTGATTTTTGTTGGGGAGGGGGTTAGCACTTTTAATAGTGACAAAATAGAAATGAAAAGATAATTGTTTCTTACTTCAGTGTCTAACCATTTCTCTTTGACATTTTAGCGATTTTAGCTATAACAATTTTCCTAAATTTAGGGGCGGGGCGTGAATCCGTGATTTTTGTTGGGGAGGGGGTTAGCTCTTTTAATAGTGACAAAATAGAAATGAAAAGATAATTTAAGCACTTTTTTTTCAGATATAATAATGTTTGGTGTGATTGACACAGAGTATATTGGTCTGAAATATTCCTCAACTGGCATTATTTTCGAAGCAGCTTTCTTACTCCTAGACAATCAACGACGTGAAATTCATTGCTATAAATGGAACATCAGATACAATATGTATAAGTACGAGAAAAACAGATGGAGTCCAACACTAAATTTTATAAATCGAAATGGCTTTTACGCTAAAACCATACGACCACATAATGAAAATGGCTATGAAATAAAACATGTACAAGAGGAAATTCAGGAAATATGCAGTTTTTTCGGTGTGCAAGCTGTTTATGTTAAGGGAAACGTGCCAACTGATAAACTCTTACTAGAAAAATGTGATAAAAACATAGCATTATTCAATTTAGAAGACTTCAAATGTGAGAAATACCTGCATTCAGTCCATGACCCAGAAGATGAAGTTAGATATTTCGCTAAAGGGATACCGGAAAAGATACCTGACATGGAAAAATGCATCAGATATCCAAAGTCCTAAACTTGCTCCTCCTCATATCAAATGGATTAAGATTCTTTTTTTTAATATGTCATTATTTTTTTCAAATGTTTTTAAATATGTTTAAGCAATAAATATCTTAAGCCTCAACCGTTTTTATTCTTTAGAATAGTCCATCGCCATGAAAATTATACTTTCAGATTCAACATGTCAGGGAACACACTTTCAAGTTCAGCATGTTGGAGAACCCTAAATAGTCACCCCTAAAAAGGTAAGTTAACCCTAAAAGGTTAAAGAATTTCCCTGAAATTACACTTTCAGATCCAACAGGTCAGGGTACAAACTTTCAGGTTTAGCATGTAGGAGAACCCTAAATGCTCATCCTTAAAAAGGTAAGTTAACCCTAAAAGGTTAAAGAATTTCCCTGAAATTACACTTTCAGATCCAACATGTAGGAGAACCCTAAATTCTCATCCCTAAAAAAGGTAAGTTAACCCTAAACGCTTAAAGAGTTTCTCTGAAATCACACTTTCAGATTCAGCATGTAGGAGAACCCTAAATGTTCATCCCTAAAAAAGGTAAGTTAACCCTAAACGCTTAAAGAATTTCTCTGAAATCACACTTTCAGGTTAGGTAGGACCCCGACCCACACTACCCCAACCCCGAAGTAACCCCCGCCCCAAAGCCCCCCGGGCCCCCAAAGACCCTCCGGACCCCGCAATACTTTTCAAAAGACCTTTCAGAGCAAGTTCCTTCTTAATATCCTTCCTAAACCCATTTTACAAGTTGAAGTACCCATACTTTTCACCCACAACTTTACTTTACAGCTTTTGAATGCTCCAACACCAAGCAATACTTTTCAAATGGCATTTCAGAACAAGTTATTTTCTTAATGTCCTTCCTAAACCCATTTTACAAGTGGAAGTTCCCATCCTTTTCACCCACAACTTTACTTTACAGCTTTTTGAATGCCCCAACTCCAAGCAATACTTTTCAAAAGGCATTTCACAAACAGTTCCTTTTCTTAATGTCCCTCCTAAGCCCATTTTACAAATTGAAGTACCCATCCTTTTCACACACAACATTACTTCACAGCTCTTGAAGGCCACAACACCAAGCAATACTTTTCAATGCATTTCACAACAAGTTCTTTTCTTAATGACCCTCCTAAACCCAGTTGAAGTACCCATCCTTTTCAACCCACAACATTACTTTACAGCTTTTGAATGCGCCAACACATAGCAATACTTTTCAAATGGCATTTCAGAACAAGTTATTTTCTTAATGTCCCTCCTAAACCCATTTTACAAGTTGAAGTACCCATACTTTTCACCCACAACTTTACTTTACAGCTTTTGAATGCTCCAACACCAAGCAATACTTTTCAAATGGCATTTCAGAACAAGTTATTTTCTTAATGTCCCTCCTAAACCCATTTTACAAGTTGAAGTTCCCATCCTTTTCACCCACAACTTTACTTTACAGCTTTTTGAATGCCCCAACACCAAGCAATACTTTTCAAAAGGCAATTCAGAACCAGTTCCTTTCTTAATGTCCCTCATAAAACCTTTTTACAAATTGAAGTACCCATCCTTTTCACACACAAAATTACTTTACAGCTCTTGAAGACCACAACACCAAGCAATACTTTTCAATGCATTTCACAACAAGTTCTTTTCTTAATGTCCCTCCTAAACCCATTTTACAAGTTGAAGTACCCATCCTTTTCAACCCACAACTTTACTTTACAGCTTTTGAATGCCCCCAACACCTAACAATACTTTTCAAAAGGCATTTCAGAACCAGTTCCTTTCTTAATGCCCCTCCTAAACCCATTTTACAAGTTGAAGTACCCATACTTTTCACCCACGACTTTACTATACTGCATTTTTGAATGCTCCAACACCATGCAATATTTCTCAAATGACATATCAGGAGCTAATTTTCTCATTGATGTGAAGAAAAGTTCAAGTTCTTTTCCTAACTATCCATATGAAAAGAAATAAGTTACAGATCAATTCTATTTTTCAAGAAAAAATAAAAATTTTCCACTTCAGTTCAGATTTTTCTCAAAGAGATGGAAAAATTTAAAATTACTGTTCTAAATTTTTCATAGAAGATACAAAAAGTTATACGTTGATCATGAAAAGTTAACTCAAGTCTGAATTTTATTAAAGAACTTACAGTTCAATTCTAATTTCTCCAGAGAAAAATAAAAATCTTCCTCTGCAGTTCTTAATTTCACAAAGACACAAAGAAATTTAAATTTCTCTTCTGAATTTTCGTAGAGAAAAGAAAAAGTTATAGTTCAATTCTATTTTTTTTCAAAGAAAATGAAAAATCTCCAACTTTTAAATAAACATTCTAAGCGCTTAACATGCTAACGTTTCCTAAGATAATAGAAATATAACAAAGTAATGCATAAAATATTTTTATTGAAGTAGCAACATAAAAATATGTTACAGACATTATTTTACATTATTAACATCATCGAACAGCATTGAACATTCTGAATCTGTACCATAAAATAATTTATCAAGTTCTCTCTCTCTTGATACTAGAGTTACTCGCTTCTCTTAGTTCATAACCACTAGAATAATCATTCATCCTTTTTGAGTCATATACAATTTCCACTGGGAATGTCACCTACTGATTCAATACACGTTTCATCATAGGTATTATTTGATTCATTGACTATATGATCAATAGTAGTAATAATGCTCACTTGTGCTTCATTTTCCAATCAATTTGTCATTATATTCATTAGTAATATTGTCTGCCAATGCTCTTTTTATTTTACCTGCAATTTCACTGTCTATTATCACATTATTTTTACAGAGGCAGCAGTTTTGGCACGTTGACAAGATATGATTTATAATGTTGGTGGAGCAGTAAGCTCTTCTTTTCTTTACTGATTTCATTCGAATGCTAACACCGGAAAGATGACAATAAGATTTATCAACAGCTAACATGTTACCAGAACCATTAGCTAGAAGTTGCCCATCTTCATCGACTATTATTTTTAAGTTGGCATTCTCTTTGAGCACTAACTTCTCTGGAAATGATACTTTCACATATCCACCTTTTGAATGATGAAAATTCTTGACTACTCCAAAGGAATTTAACTCCTCACTGTCATGACAACGTAGGCACACATTCCCAATAAGATCTCCACTACTACTTGTCCCATAGTTCAAATATATCTCTTTGTCAGCATTCAAGGCAACAATGACTTTATCATGTGCACACACTTTCTTCGAATAATTCATTTTCACGTCTTTTTTTAAAATATGTTTAGGTGTTTATTCCTCCAATGGTAAAAAATGACTGATTTAACGCACGTAATAAACTCGATAGTCTCGAAAACCTACCATGGGGTACCACTGGGAAAGCCACTCCAATTATAAGAGCAACCATAGAGTACGTTTGCTACACCCGCAAGCATGCATAGTGAGAGAAAAATACAAAGTCGACCTGGGGGGATTTTCCGGCGAGTATGGTTAGGTTAGGTTAGACTAGATTAAGTTAGGTTAGATTAGGTTAGGTAAAGTCAGGTTAGGTAAGTTAGGCTAGGTTAGCTAAGTTAGGCTATGTTAGCTAGTAAACATCTCTCCATGTTTAAGTTAGGTTAGGTTAGGCTAGATTAAGTTATGTTAGGTTAAGTTAGGTTAGGTTAGCTTACGTACGCGCGCGTACGTAGGCTAACCTAACCTAACTTAACCTAAAATAACTTAATCTAGCCTAACCTAACTTAAACATGGAGAGATGTTTACTAGCTAACCTAGCCTAACTTAGCTAACCTAACCAAACTAGTTACTTCAATTTGTAAAATGGGCTTAGGAGGGACATTAAGAAAAGGAACTGTTTGTGAAATGCCTTTTGAAAAGTATTGCTTGGAGTTGGGGCATTCAAAAAGCTGTAAAGTAAAGTTGTGGGTGAAAAGGATGGGAACTTCAACTTGTAAAATGGGTTTAGGAAGGACATTAAGAAAATAACTTGTTCTGAAATGCCATTTGAAAAGTATTGCTTGGTGTTGGAGCATTCAAAAGCTGTAAAGTAAAGTTGTGGGTGAAAAGTATGGGTACTTCAACTTGTAAAATGGGTTTAGGAAGGATATTAAGAAGGAACTTGCTCTGAAAGGTCTTTTGAAAAGTATTGCGGGGTCCGGAGGGTCTTTGGGGGCCCGGGGGGCTTTGGGGCGGGGGTTACTTCGGGGTTGGGGTAGTGTGGGTCGGGGTCCTACCTAACCTGAAAGTGTGATTTCAGAGAAATTCTTTAAGCGTTTAGGGTTAACTTACCTTTTTTAGGGATGAGCATTTAGGGTTCTCCTACATGCTGAATCTGAAAGTGTGATTTCAGAGAAATTCTTTAAGCGTTTAGGGTTAACTTACCTTTTTTAGGGATGAGAATTTAGGGTTCTCCTACATGTTGGATCTGAAAGTGTAATTTCAGGGAAATTCTTTAACCTTTTAGGGTTAACTTACCTTTTTAAGGATGAGCATTTAGGGTTCTCCTACATGCTGAACCTGAAAGTTTGTACCCTGACCTGTTGGATCTGAAAGTGTAATTTCAGGGAAATTCTTTAACCTTTTAGGGTTAACTTACCTTTTTAGGGGTGACTATTTAGGGTTCTCCAACATGCTGAACTTGAAAGTGTGTTCCCTGACATGTTGCATCTGAAAGTATAATTTTCATGGCGATGGACTATTCTAAAGAATAAAAACGGTTGAGGCTTAAGATATTTATTGCTTAAACATATTTAAAAACATTTGAAAAAAATAATGACATATTAAAAAAAAAGAAAGAATCTTAATCCATTTGATATGAGGAGGAGCAAGTTTAGGACTTTGGATATCTGATGCATTTTTCCATGTCAGGTATCTTTTCCGGTATCCCTTTAGCGAAATATCTAACTTCATCTTCTGGGTCATGGACTGAATGCAGGTATTTCTCACATTTGAAGTCTTCTAAATTGAATAATGCTATGTTTTTATCACATTTTTCTAGTAAGAGTTTATCAGTTGGCACGTTTCCCTTAACATAAACAGCTTGCACACCGAAAAAACTGCATATTTCCTGAATTTCCTCTTGTACATGTTTTATTTCATAGCCATTTTCATTATGTGGTCGTATGGTTTTAGCGTAAAAGCCATTTCGATTTATAAAATTTAGTGTTGGACTCCATCTGTTTTTCTCGTACTTATACATATTGTATCTGATGTTCCATTTATAGCAATGAATTTCACGTCGTTGATTGTCTAGGAGTAAGAAAGCTGCTTCGAAAATAATGCCAGTTGAGGAATATTTCAGACCAATATATTCTGTGTCAATCACACCAAACATTATTATATCTGAAAAAAAGTGCTTAAATTATATTTTCATTTCTATTTTGTCACTATTAAAAGTGCTAACCCCCTCCCCAACAAAAATCACGGATTCACGCCCCTTCCCCTAAATTTAGGAAAATTGTTATAGCTAAAATCGCTAAAATGTCAAAGAGAAATGGTTAGACACTGAAGTAAGAAACAATTATCTTTTCATTTCTATTTTGTCACTATTAAAAGTGCTAACCCCCTCCCCAACAAAAATCACGGATTCACGCCCCCTCCCCTAAATTTAGGAAAATTGTTATAGCTAAAATCGCTAAATTTCGAAGAGAAATGGTTAGACACTGAAGTAAGAAACAATTATCTTTTCATTTCTATTTTGTCACTATTAAAAGTGCTAACCCCCTCCCAAACAAAAATCACGGATTCACGCCCCCTCCCCTAAATTTAGGAAAATTGTTATAGCTAAAATCGCTAAAATGTCAAAGAGAAATGGTTAGACACTGAAGTAAGAAACAATTATCTTTTCATTTCTATTTTGTCACTATTAAAAGTGCTAACCCCCTCCCCAACAAAAATCACGGATTCACGCCCCCTCCCCTAAATTTAGGAAAAATGTTATAGCTAAAATCGCTAAATTTCGAAGAGAAATGGTTAGACACTGAAGTAAGAAACAATTATCTTTTCATTTCTATTTTGTCACTATTAAAAGTGCTAACCCCCTCCCCAACAAAAATCACGGATTCACGCCCCCTCCCCTAAATTTAGGAAAATTGTTATAGCTAAAATCGCTAAATTTCGAAGAGAAATGGTTAGACACTGAAGTAAGAAACAATTATCTTTTCATTTCTATTTTGTCACTATTAAAAGTGCTAACCCCCTCCCCAACAAAAATCACGGATTCACGCCCCCTCCCCTAAATTTAGTAAAATTGTTATAGCTAAAATCGCTAAATTTCGAAGAGAAATGGTTAGACACTGAAGTAAGAAACAATTATCTTTTCATTTCTATTTTGTCACTATTAAAAGTGCTAACCCCCTCCCCAACAAAAATCACGGATTCACGCCCCCTCCCCTAAATTTAGGAAAATTGTTATAGCTAAAATCGCTAAAATGTCAAAGAGAAATGGTTAGACACTGAAGTAAGAAACAATTATCTTTTCATTTCTATTTTGTCACTATTAAAAGTGCTAACCCCCTCCCCAACAAAAATCACGGATTCACGCCTCCTCCCCTAAATTTAGGAAAATTGTTATAGCTAAAATCGCTAAAATGTCAAAGAGAAATGGTTAGACACTGAAGTAAGAAACAATTATCTTTTCATTTCTATTTTGTCACTATTAAAAGTCCTAACCCCCTCCCCAACAAAAATCACGGATTCACGCCCCCTCCCCTAAATTTAGGAAAATTGTTATAGCTAAAATCTCTAAAATGTCAAAGAGAAATGGTTAGACACTGAAGTAAGAAACAATTATCTTTTCATTTCTATTTTGTCACTATTAAAAGTGCTAACCCCCTCCCCAACAAAAATCACGGATTCACGCCCCCTCCCCTAAATTTAGTAAAATTGTTATAGCTAAAATCGCTAAATTTCGAAGAGAAATGGTTAGACACTGAAGTAAGAAACAATTATCTTTTCATTTCTATTTTGTCACTATTAAAAGTGCTAACCCCCTCCCCAACAAAAATCACGGATTCACGCCCCCTTCCCTAAATTTAGGAAAATTGTTATAGCTAAAATCGCTAAATTTCGAAGAGAAATGGTTAGACACTGAAGTAAGAAACAATTATCTTTTCATTTCTATTTTGTCACTATTAAAAGTGCTAACCCCCTCCCCAACAAAAATCACGGATTCACGCCCCCTCCCCTAAATTTAGTAAAATTGTTATAGCTAAAATCGCTAAATTTCGAAGAGAAATGGTTAGACACTGAAGTAAGAAACAATTATCTTTTCATTTATATTTTGTCACTATTAAAAGTGCTAACCCCCTCCCCAACAAAAATCACGGATTCACGCCCCCTTCCCTAAATTTAGGAAAATTGTTATAGCTAAAATCGCTAAAATGTCAAAGAGAAATGGTTAGACACTGAAGTAAGAAACAATTATCTTTTCATTTCTATTTTGTCACTATTAAAAGTGCTAACCCCCTCCCCAACAAAAATCACGGGTTCACGCCTCCTCCCCTAAATTTAGGAAAATTGTTATAGCTAAAATCGCTAAAATGTCAAAGAGAAATGGTTAGACACTGAAGTAAGAAACAATTATCTTTTCATTTCTATTTTGTCACTATTAAAAGTGCTAACCCCCTCCCCAACAAAAATCACGGATTCACGCCCCCTCCCCTAAATTTAGGAAAATTGTTATAGCTAAAATCGCTAAATTTCGAAGAGAAATGGTTAGACGCCGAAGTAAGAAACAATTATCTTTTCATTTCTATTTTGTCACTATTAAAAGTGCTAACCCCCTCCCCAACAAAAATCACGGATTCACGCCCCCTCCCCTAAATTTAGGAAAATTGTTATAGCTAAAATCGCTAAATTTCGAAGAGAAATGGTTAGACGCCGAAGTAAGAAACAATTATCTTTTCATTTCTATTTTGTCACTATTAAAAGCGCTAACCCCCTCCCCATCAAGTTTTAAATTTGCTCAAGAATATCACATATCTTGCATATACTGCATCCCATTCCAGACAAAGACGTGATCCTTTCGTGATTTCCACCGCAATATTTGGTGCTCTTGTACTATTATCATCAACTCCACTATCAACTTCTAATAGGGTAAACATTCCACTCGTCATCATCATCAACACAAATATATATCCAAATGAGTAAAGTCAAACTGTTCTTCTTCTTCTCACTCCTTTGAATTCTATTCACAGACTAATAAAACTTTAGCAAAAAACCCTTTCCTTATATTCCCTCCGCCGCTAATATGTAGCCAACCCTCTGATTGGCTGAGAAGGGGGATGTAAGCGAATCGCTGATTGGCTGAGAAGGAAACAAGTGATCTAACTGTTTCCAGGAAACTCATAACATTTGCTGAGAGCAACAACATGAAGGAAGTGTCATTGACCTGCCCCCATTAGACTCAATAATCCATTAAAGTGAGAAAGTTTCTGTTTTTCCATTCTCACTGACAACAAACAGACATAAATGTGAGAAAGTTCCTGTTTTTTCATTCTCACTGACAAAAACCATAAAAACATCCATGAAAAACATCAAATAAATCGACCAACACATATAACCATCCAAGAAAACAGACATAAATGTGACAAAGTTCCTGTTTTTTCATTCTCACTGACAAAAACCATAAACCACGTGGTTCTATGCCCATATATGGTGTGCAAAAAGTTGTAGGTGGCAGCAGGGGTGAGGGATCGGAGTAGAACCCCCCTCTCTACTATTATGTTCTAATCTTGAGGAGGTATGAGGGTTGTCAAAGATATAATTTCCAGACCTTTCAACTACACTGAACAAAATGGGTAGCCTATCTCAATATTTTGATTATATGTGGTTTTGGAATTCATGGGCATGGGGTGGGGACTTGCTGGGGGGCACTTTCAATTTCCAATCGAATGACCCTTTTTTGAAGTTTCTGTGACACCGAATGGCCATCCCAAAATTTCTATCAGATGCATTACGAAAAATTGCAAAGTTTAGAGGGGTGGGGGTTATTTACCCTCCGATCACTCTGAAACTTAAAAAGGGCCCTAGAAATTCTGATTACGAATCCAAGGAGCTCCCTCACAAGCTTATATAATCCCCTTTTCTATGTCTACCTCAAATGATCCCAGGGCATAATTTACCTTGTCCTGAGGGCTGTGGAGGGAGAGGAGGGGGGCGGGGTTGCCATACGTCTTTGCAATTACATTGAAAAAAAATTAATATTTAAAAATTTTGATTAGATTTGTGTCGGGAAATGGTGGGCGAGGAAGGGGTTTAGCTGCCCTCCAATCATTTTCTACTGTTAAAAAGGGCACTGTTCCTTTAAATTTCCAGTCAAGTGAGCTGTTTTTGAAGTTTCTACGACAACAAATGACCATCTTAAAATTGGAAAGGGGAATCCATCCTTTGATTTCTTATAATCTTAAAAAGGTCAATCAAACATCTGATTACCAATCCAATGAGCCCCCTCCGATGTGCATACGATCATCCTTTCTATGTATACCTTATAAGCTTCGATGGAATAACTTACAACCCTTGCGCTGAGTGCTCAGGGGGGGGATGTCATCCTCAAGGATATAATTTCCGGAGCTTTTAATTACGTTGAACAAAATGGCTATCTAACAATTTTGACTGGATGGGTTTTGGGAAATGGCGGGCGTGGGAGGGGAATTAGTTATGCCATCGAGGCATCCCACTGCAAAAATCAAAGGGCAGCAGACTTTCTACATGGATACTTAGAAAATGAACCCAACTGTGCGCTTATTTAACATGAAATTCCGCAGCAGAAATAAATCTGTAGAACTTTATTATTTACAAATTATCTCAAGCCATTCTATCAGTAGAATTCTTGGAAAGATGGGGAAAATTACGTTGAACAAAATGGCCATCTAAAAATTTGAAATGGATGGGTTTTGGCAAATGGCGGGCGTGGGAGGGGAGTTAGTTACCCTCCAATAAATTTTGACTATTAAAAAGAGCACTATGCCTTTTCAATTTTCAATTGAATGAGCTCTTTTGGATGTTTCTACGACAATCAATGGCCATCTTAAAATTTATATTAAAGAGATTCAGTGGAAATACGAGGTGTGGGAGGGGGGGGGGGGAGAAGGGTATCAACCCTCTGATCCATCTGAATCTTAAAAATGGTACTAAAACATCTGATTTTCTATCAAATGAGCCCATTCCGGAGTCTTTACGATCACCCTTTCTATATATACCTTATATGCCCCCAGGGCATAATTTATAACCCTTACCCTGACGGCTGTGGCGGGTTGGTTGACCTCGATGCATAATTTCGAGACCATTCAATTGTGTTGAATAAAATTGCTATCTCAAATTTTGATTTGATGTGTTTGGGAAAATGGTGTGCGTGGGATGGGGGGTTAGTTGCCCTCCAATCACTTTTGACTTTTAGAAAGGGCAGTAGCCCTTTTCGAAGTTTCTTTGACAACAAAAGGCCATATCAAAATTTCTATCAGATGCATATCGGGAAAGCGCAATATTTGTGTGTGTGTATGGGAGGGGGGGGGGTGTAATCCACGCTCCAATCATTTTGAATCTGCTCACGAGGCAGCCTATCTCCCCCTTCTTGGATAATTGATCCTATTAATCCCCTTACACCGGAGGAGGATATGGCCCAACCCATAATCATTTTCTAGTCTGGTATGGGGAAGTTTAAGGAGACTTAACCAAAAATTTGAAGATTTGGGTGTATCTTTTCAATTTCAGGTTAAATATACCAAGATCACCTTTAGTACTAACGTATGTGTTGTATTCTGAAGGCAAAAATATCGTTTATAATATTGAAGTTGAAGGGTTTCTAGTTGCTTTGCCGGCTAATACCCCCATTTTTCTGATTCCTAATATAGGATAGGTATAATTTTGGTATTAAATATATATTTTCTTAATTCTCTTATTTCTGATGTTAGTGTGCTTCTATATTTTCCGAATAATGCATTTCTGCCTTTCTGTGCCATTGTTGTAATATGACTCGTCCATTTAAAATTTTTAGTATTGATTGGACAGCCCCGCAGTTTTGACTGCAGGACAGCCCCGCTACAATTGAGCCCTGTCAGAATTCGGCAAATACATTTCGTTTATCTCTTTATTTTATCATTCTGCAGTTCCTTTTTTGAATTATTTTTCTTTAATGAAAGTAAAATAAGCTTACCTCATTAATCTTTCAGTTTACATTATGCATCGGACTAATTGAGATAAGAACTTATAATTAGGCTAATCAATCAGTTCGTGGTAACGAACTGTAGGTAAGGAGCAACCCAGCTCAATGGTAACCGAAACTCTAAAAAACGGAATTTTGATACCAATAGATGCATCAAAAAAATTAAATTTTAATGCTGATTTCAAATATATAAGTTTCATCGAGTTTAATATTACCTATCAAAAGTTAAGCGCCTGAGAAAATTTGGCTGATTTTCGAAAAAAGGGGGAAACACCCCGTAAAAGCTATATAACCTTAATAATAATGACACCATCACATTCAGCCTATAAGAGAGCCCTGCTGTAGAAGTTTCAGGCACCTATCTACAAAAATGTGGAATTCTGCATTTTTGCCCGAAGAAAGATCACGGATGTGTGTTTATTTGTTTGTTTTTTTTTTTTTTTCCAGGGGTGATCATAACGACCCAGTGGTCCTAGAATATCGTGGGAGGGTGCATTGGAACGGAAATTAAAAGTTCTAGTGCCCTTTTTAAGTGACCAAAAAATTGATGGTCACTAGGCCCCTCCCATGCTCATTTTTACCCAAAGTCACCTGATCAAAATTTTGAGATAGCCATTTTGTTGAGCATGGTCGAAAATTTTGTTGAGCATGGTCCGTGTCTCGGAATTTTGGAATTATTACCTTCAGTGTTCGTGTCAATTTGGTGGGACGATTGCAAAGAAGCGTTTCAAGAACTGCTTAATTAGTGCCGAGTTGGATTAGGTCTTTTTTTATCGGTAAGTTTCAAAGACTTAGATAATACCCCTGCAGCAAATTTTTGGCACGTCGCAAGTCCGTGTCATATGAGAAAGTGATGTTTTGGAAAGGGTCAAGATAGGAAAAAAGTTTTCATGATTATTCTGCAAGTTTAAAGCATCAAATAATGTTCAGGGGCACGACTTGAAAGAGGATGGAAGAAAGTGTTGCTCTGATGAAAGTGGTGGAAGTGATGACGCTAAAGGCCCTAAGTCCAGTTTACTTTGGCCAGGTTTGATTCAAAACCCAGTATTTATACACATGGTTTATATCTTAAAGTTGGCTGCTTTCAATACTGAGCGGGCTAATCAGGGGCGGATCCTGGATTTTTTATTATGGGGGGGGGAAATAGGTTGATCCAATAAACTTGCGTTATAAGCAAGTCTAGTTAACGCAAACTTCCGTTAGTTAAGTAAATTACACTACTTTAGGGGGCGCGCGCCTCGCTCGCCCTCCCCCTGGATCTGCCACTGGGGATGATTGCGCATCAGTGTATTTAAATATAAATTGTAGCATTCAAAATAAAATATGATGAAAGTGTTGGTATCATTTCTAAAATATTTTAATCAGAAGTTAAAAGGAGAAAAAAATCTAAATGAAAAGAATGAAAATTTTACCGGTACTTGTATGATCTACGCCCCACTTAATATTCTTAAAACTATATGAAGATATCAGTACCAATATAAGAGGCTATGTCAGTGATAATAGCTACCCAGAGGAGGTTAATTTCAACAGTACCTAAAGTTCTTTTGATATACAAATTGTCGTATAAACTCTGACAATTGTTGTCATGACAATGACAATTGTTTCCCGTCCAAACAATGTTTTTTATACACTCATTCATTGACAATAATAGCATTTGACCTTTGGCCCTTTCTTCAGGTTAGGTCACCGCTTGAAGTGTAAAAATTCTGGTAAATATTAACATTAGGCATGTTGATAAAAGAAAATGGGTTTCTCCCTTCTGAAATGACTAGAAACTCCCTGTAATTTGCAAACAATTCAAACTTCTTAGGTTGCAACTTAAAAGCGAACCTAATTTCACAAGTCAACCTGTGTCAAAATATCATGTGAGAAAACGTTAACAATATAATATTATCTTCAAACGCTTAATACTAATTTCGATGGGACCTATACACTATTTAATTCTCTTGATAATAAAAGAAAATAAATAATAATAATGATAATCTGTTTTTAAAAGCCTCTTATAGCCATATACAAAAAAGACAAATGCTAAAGAACAGTTATACTCCCTTTGACATCCTTCTTTTCAATGCAAAATTTTCTACTGCTAGAATATAACGGGGAAACAGGGGCTTCGTTTGGGGATGGTAAGGGGGGCAGTTTCCCCCCCCCCCCAATAATGTGGAGAAAAAATATTATACATTCCTTGCCCTTTGACAATCCAGATATAGACCCCTCTTGCCCCCCCCCCCCCCAATAAAAATGCTGGAGAATCATTCCTACGGGGTGACACAGACCTAATTAACCCCCAAAACAGCCTATCTTCTCCTTTTTGGATAATTGATCCCCTTAAATGAGAAAGTTGCTTACACCGGAGGAGGAAATGGCCCAACTCATAATCATTTTTCTCACATCTTAAGCAACTACATCTGGCTTCCGGACACTCCCTCATTTTCCTTACAATTTACCTTAAACTGGAAGACAATTAGCTTGAATCTGAATCCAAATCCTTAGATATTTAAGGGGTAATCCCAGCTTAAAAAAAAACTTCTATCTGACATTCTCTTTTATTTCTCTATCAAACAGTTCGTGGTAACGAACTGTAAGTAAGGAGGACTTATTGCAGGAGCGACCCGTCTCAATGGTAACCGAAACTCTAAAAAACGAAATTTTGATACCAACAGATACATCAAAAGAATCAGATTTTAATTCTGATTTCAAATATATAAGTTTCATCAAGTTTAATCTTACCCATCAAAAGTTAAGCGCCTGAGAAAATTTGGCTGATTTTCGAAAAAAGGGGGAAAAACCTCTTAAAAGCTATAGAACCTTAATGAAAATCATAACATCATATTCAGCGTATCAGAGAACCTTACTGTAAAGGTTTCAAGCTCCTATCTACAAAAATGTGGAATTTTCCATTTTTTGCCAGAAGAAAGATCACGGAAGCGTGTTTATTTGTTTTTTCCCCCAGGGGTAATTGTATTGACCCAGTGGTCCTAGAATATCGTAGGAGGGCTCATTGGAAGGAAATTAATAGTTCTAGTGCCCTTTTTAAGTAACAAAAAAATGTAGGGCAACTAGGCCCCCTCCCAGGCTCATTTTTTTCCCAAAGCCACCCAATTAAAACTTTGAGCAAGCCATTTTGTTCAGCATAGTCGAAACTCAATTAAAAATGTCTTTTAGGATGACTTAATCCACCAAAGTTCCTAGGGGAAGGGCTGCAAGTTATGAACTTTGCCCATTGCTTACATATTGTATTGGTTACTGGGAAGTATACATACATTTTCAGGAGAGATTTTTTTCTGGTGGGGGCGGCTGGAGGAGGGGTTACTCGGGAGAATAGATCCGTGGGGGATGTTTCTTTAGGGAAAGGGACATTTTTATGAAGGGGGTGCCAGATTTCCAAGCATTATTTAAAAAAAGATCATTAATTAAATTTAAAAAAACAAGTTTTTTCAACTGAAAGTAAGAAGCAACATTAGAACTGAAAACAAACAGAAATTATTACGTATATGAGGGGGTTCGCCCCCAAGTCATTACCTCGCTTTTTACGCTAAAGTTTTTTTTTAGTGTTTTCAAAAGAGCTATCTATTCTAATAAAACGGCCTTTGTGATTCAGGGGTTTGTGAATTAAGCAAAATTTTAACTTTAAACGTAAAGAACTTGGTATTGACTAAGGGAAGAACCCCCTCATATACGTAATAACATATACGTAATAAAAAAACAAGCGATACGGCTCAATAGTAATCGAAACTTTTAAAAACGGAATTTTGATGTCAATAAATGTATCAAAAGAATGGACTTATAATGCTGATTCTAAATATATAAATTTTATTAAGTTTAGTATTACTCATCAAAGGCTAAGAGCCTGAGAAAATTTACCTTATTTTGGAAAGAGGGGGGAAACAATTATGTCTCCAACAATTATGTTTGATGGAGGTGCCTCTCCTTAACATCCCACCCATTACGGGAAAATAGGTTTTCAAGCACAGCCAAAGGAATTATCTTATCATTGATATCTGCTAATGCTGTATAATTGTGGACTAATGTCTGCTAAATATATACAATACGTTGGAGAGATCCTTTTTCGTATCTCAGATTTTGGCCCCAATAGGAGTTTGGCCATCTGTAAAAAGGTGCATCGTCGAAAACTCTAAGGGGCACATATTGGGGTCCTTGAACAGATGTATGTTTTCTCCCCACTAACACATAATCTATTTGGGCATCAATGAACTAAAATACCATATATTAATATCAAAATCGACTTGTTTTTATTGTTCAAAAAAGTAGCATTGTGACAAAGAGTCAAAGTTTAGCGTAAATAGCAAGGCGTTGAGAAGGGGACAGTGTCTTTCATATACCGAAAAAATTATGTTACTTTTAAGTTTTATTGTCACTTATTATTTTCAGTTAAAATAAATAGTTTTCTGTTTCATTTCTGAACGTTTTTAAACTGAAACAGGTTCTAATTTGGCTCACCTGCTTGAAAAATTGAAGCAAAATTTGTATATATTAATTTTGACAGAGTTATTCTGTATATGGAGACCCCCCCCTTATCAATACCTTGCTCTTTACACAAAATTTTGTAGCACTTTTAAAGAAGCTTCCTATTCTAATTAAACAAACCCTATGGTTCAGTAATCGCTAATAAATTGGGATAAACAGTGAAGTTTTAGCGTATTGAGCAAAGAATTGGGGGGGGGGGCAATTCTTTATATATGGAATAATTTTCTTTCGTTTTTCAAATAATGTCGGTAAGTCTAGCTCACTCTCTAAGAAATATACCTCTCCCCCTCAAGGAAAACTCATCTTTGGAAATTTCATCCATCTTAAAGTGCATCCCCCCTCCCCGTCAAATTAAATCCAGGCAGTTCTATCCTCGCTGAGAATCCCCCCTCCCTGTAAAATTTCTTGCGAAAGATTAAGCCTAAAAATCTCTTCTTAGCATTCTTTCATGTGAATTAGACTTTAACCTCTAATCGGGGAAAATCATCCTTCCGTCGAATTTATTTCCCCAAAATTAATACACGCTAAAACCAGCCTCTGTATAAGTCCCCAAGAACATCTCCGCATGAAAAGTTTGGCAAAGAGAATGTAAGGTAATTAAAAAGGATTTTGTATAGTACTTCACCCCAATTCCTCCAGTGTAACATTTCCCATGGAAAATCAACCACATGAAATTTCCCTCCCCAGGGCAGATTCTCCCAATAGAAATTTACCCCAAGTACAACCCCTCCCTCCCAGAAAAATGTTAATATACTTTCCAATAACAAAGACTATACATAGACAATGGTGAAATTTTCATAACATACAGGCCTATCTCTGCAGACTCTGGAGTTTCATTTTAAACATAAAGACATAGTTATTTTATATTAGAACAATACTGAAGAAAATGGCTGTCTCAAAATTTAGATCAAATAACTGCTGGAATAAATGGGCATTTGAGGGGATACAGCTGCCCTCCAATCTTTTGATCACTTAAAAGAGCACTAGAACTTTCAATTTCCGTTTAAATTCTTCCTCTTCCGATCTTTTAAGACATTAAAATTCCACTTTTTTCAGATAGGAGCTTGAGACTTTTACAGTGAGGTACTCTGGTACGCTAAATATGACGGCGTGATTTTCATCAATATTTTTTTTAATTTTATGGGATGTTTCACCCTCTATTTTAAAAATCAAACAAATTTTCTCAGGCTCGTAACTATTTATGGATAAGATTAAGCATGATGATTCATATGGTTTTACTGATAATATTTCGGTTACTAATGAGCCGAGTCACTCCTTACACGCAGTTCGTAACTACGAACTGTTTGATTTGATACGGTATTGCAGATCTTTTTAACCTTTTCTCGATAGCTATTATCACCATGACATAGCCTTAATTGGTACTGATATCTTCATATAGTTTTACCATAACGTTATTATTGATCATAAATCATGATTAAGGCTTCATAATGCCTTAATTTGGAATATGAATTATCCTTTATCTTTATCATTGGAGTTTGGCCTTCTTTAAAACGAAGCATCACGGGAAACTTTAGGGCCTTCTAATTGGTGCCCTTGAACTGATGTATACTTCCTCTTTAGTAACACCCAATCTCTTTGGGTATCTATGAACTAAAATACCAGAAATTAACATTAAAACAATTAGAGCCGGAAGCGCCCTATTTAAAGGCGGAGTCCATAGCTATGTTTTGAATATAAAAAGTTTTTTAATAAGCATATAGTTCACATTCTAACTTTGAATACAAGTGAGATAACGTATATTCAAAATGTCTTATCAGCAATTTGCTTCTACTTCGACCGAGGATATTCTTGAAGATATTATAAAAACTACCTTATTCGATAACCAGACGGGAAAACAAGGTTAGTCCTTTCGTTTTATTTTGTTCAGTAAATAAATAGAAACAAAAATTTCCATCTGAGTACCTTCAGTTCTTCACAATAACCCGTAAAATGTTCTGAATCTTCAGACTCCCTACACATTGGACAAGTGAAGGGACTACTCAGTATCTTAAGCCTCCCTAAATACTTTCTTCTCCCCCTCCCCCCAATGGAATAAAAGCCCCCCTTACTAATATACCCCATTTCAAAGTATTATTTTGAAACCAAAATTTTATATATATTTCTTATCCCCAGGCTTCTTAATTTTTCTACGTATTCCAAGGGATTCTGACTAAATCTTGTATTCTTGCCAAACCTGATCTCTTGTAGCACTTTTTCCATAGCTTTTGCAATTAGTCCTGTATCTACCCCAGGTCCAATGCCATTATTCCACCAGCCTCATAGCCCACAATTGTCTAGTATACTCTTAATTTGCATAGGCTAAGAATCTTTTCTTTTATTCAGTAACAATTGATTAAAAGCATTTTTGTCAAGCGATAATCCTGCATAGCAATAATTTTTTCCCAATAACCTACTATGCGTACTAACCGTTTATTTCTTAAGCTAAAGAGACCCAGTTCGCACTTTATAGCAATGCTATGAAACTTTTTATCTATTAATTTTTGCAGCCTGTAGCTTTTGTGGATTGATATCCTTTGCTCTTGTATTCATAAGAAAACTCTTTAAGAATATGCCAGTTAAACTTTTACCTTTACTTCGCATTAGAGCTATGTTTCTTGTCCACACGGTAAAAAAAAAACGTACTTTGACGTTGACAGCATTATTTCACGTTTGATCAATGTACTTTCTAGTTGTTGGATTAGCGTGACAATACACTTTTTGAGTGTATAGGTACTTTTGCCGTATTTTTACATTCCTCGAATAAATGTTTAAACTCGTTCAGTGTACTGGGAGGAGCTAATGACAATCAACTCTTGCGCTTATCAACTCTTGTGAAAATGGGTCATACCGCGGGGCATGAGCGATGCAAAAATATCGTGAAAGGGGTTCCTGCGGGTTTTTGATCTATTGAGATTAAAAGCTAAACAAACGAAGACCTTTCACTTGGTGTTGTGGACTTATTTCTGAAAGATAAGTTCTTTTGATTTTTTTTTTTTACTTTTATACAAGTCTTATGAACTTTGCAGATAGAATGGTAAATTTCTACTTTAGCTTCTTTTGGCTATCTTGGAAAGAGGTTAGGTTAGGAAAATGAAAGTTTCAGGGATGCGTCTACAGGCTAAAGAATGTACCGGGAAGGTGTTTTGAAGTATTTACCTCCACTCCTCCCTCTAGAGGGTCCTAACTTTTGATGACCTTTAAAAATCTGTGTGTTATAAAAGTGAAACCTTGTTAAATAAATCTTCTGCTTAAATAAAGTACAACAAAATTCTTTTCAGCTTCACAACTTTGCTCAATCCCAATTTATAAGGTTTTAAAGATATGCAAATATAATTCCTAAATTAAAAAAAAAACATTGATACGGCTTGAAATTCTACTCAAATAACAGGAATTGTTACCTGTCATGTAGGCAAATTTCAGGAGCCTCTAGAGGCAAAAAGAGTGGAGGTAGGTACTTCAAAATACTTTCCCGGGACATACTCTAGCCTGTAGACCTATCCCTGAAAGTTTCTTTTTTCTAGCTTAAGCCCTTTCCAAAATAGCCAAATATAGCTAAAGTAGCATTTTACCAATAGAAATAAACAATGCTCTCAGTGATTCTAGGCGTTTACACCTCCCTGGAAAATACCCAGTGGGGTATAATATTCAACGGGGGTATTTTCCGGGGGGGGGGGGTAAATGCTAGTGACCACTCTCTATACAGTGGCGTCCATTTGTGAAATCAAAAGGGAAAGGGGATTCTTATCAGAAAGCACTTTTATAATACACTATTAGTATACATAAAAATTCTATAAAAAAGATTTTCGTGTTTCTTTCTATTTTTATACACGTTGTCAAATAGTAATTAGATAATATATTTATACGACTTCAAATAGATTGTAGGATTGTACTAATATAAATTAACCAAATTAAGTGACATTTGAGTTTTCCGTTAGCTTCAAGAGGAGGTGCGGGATAAAAGTCATATACAAAGGAGCGTTGGCCTTCGGGTCCCGGCTCCTTCCAATGTTAAATTTTCTGATAATCGAATCCGATATTTTACGGATGGCGCCTCATCTTCGCAAAGAAGTGTAACATAATGGAATTGTCTTATTTTTATTCTCTAAAAAAAAATCATGTGTTTCAGAATTCAATCCTCCATTTGAGCGTATCAGCCACTTCCCCTGGAAGCTCCAGTCGGGAAATTAGAAAATTCTGGAATTTCCACATTGCATCCCACACTAAACCACGAAATTGCAAAAGTTGTCACATAGTTTAGTATATTAGAAGTATTCTAGTAGTTGAGTCAAAATTCAGAAATTCTTGTTCACTAAAAGTTTTTTCTGCACCTTCATCTGTATGTCAAATTTGAAACATATGAAAGGTGTTTTGGCTTCTACAGTACTAATGGGAGCTGTTCTGTCTTTCTGTTTTAGCCTACCTGCCAAGAAAATGGCTGAAATACATTACATTGTTGACTTCTTTTTTTTTTAGAATGAGCTTTAGCTTAGTTAAACAGGCTGGGCCACAAGTCACCATACAGAAATAAACTAACAATGTTTCTTTCAGAAACACTTTATTCATAGAACATCTCTGTATGGTTATGAATATTTTGGATGTGCATTACAATATTTTGTCATAGTCTTGATGAACATAAATTATCAAACCATGATCTGCTGCAAAAAAATAAACATTTGTTCTATTTGCTTTATTACTTTTTCATTCATGCTTAAGTTTCTACTCAACAGATCAAGCTACAAATTAAGGACGTGATTCGCTATGGAAAAGGGGGGGGGTGCGCACCTAGAATTTTCTAAAGCTATCTTTTCCAGTTTTGTATATTGTCAAAATTCATTGCAAATCTCATCTTGATGGAATCAAATTGCAGAACTTCATGGCAAATCCTAGTTTGTTCATTTTGTTCATTGGAACTTCATAGCCTGCGAGAATATACAGTTCATGTTAAACTGCATGCCAATCTGTTGGCATCTCGTCGTGCCATACCCAACTGCTATCAGGCATTCAGTTGGCACAACAAACTTGCTACTCATCTAGATTCCCACTCAGAAACTGGAAAGACTGCTATTACACTAGTGCCTATTGAGACTGCAATCAGATTTCCCTGCAGTATAAGTTGCTGTCAATCAGAGTTTGTGAGGAGAGACCTTCTGTTTAGCCACCTCTACTCCAATATAAAAGATTCAGATGAAGTACCATGTCCTTTTAGAGGTTGTAGTAAGAAGTTCCAAGGACAGAGCTCCCTGCGGTCTCACATTTGCAGAGAACTAAAAAATAATAAGGCTTTAAACTACCTGAGCACTCCCCCTGACCATGATAAAGATTGTGTTGAAGAAAATAATGTTGCTTTAAACAATCTGAATACTCCTCCTGACCATGATAAAGATTGTGTTGAAGAAAATGAATTTTGTGAGCCACTAGACTCAGAAATGCTAGATTTGAACCAAGATGAAAGAATGGGAGCTGGTTTAGCAGCTACAAATAAAACATCAGGATCGAGACAAACATCCTCAGGGGACTCGGGTATCCGTGATATGGAGCCTAGAAGGCAAGCACTTGCAGATGGGCTTGCTTTGCTTCTCCTTCGATTAGAATCAGAGAAACATGTAGCTGCCTCAACTGTTAGTTTTATTATTGAGAACTTTAGGCTTCTCTTCACTGAATTTCATGAAATTGTAGCAGAAGAACTTAAAGAACGTGTTGCTAAATTGCATCTCTTCTGTTTTTTAGCCAGATTTGTTTAAGAAAATATGTGATGAAATTGACCGTGATTATATGCAGGATCCTTTGCTGCTTGTTACAGACCCTGCCACTGGATTACTGAGATCTCAGTACATGAGAGACCAGTATTTTACAAGTTGCGGTACTGTGGTACCTGAGCAAGTCTTTATCGGACTTGATAAGTAAGGAAACAGAAGATTTGTTCAAGTAGTTTCAGTTGCAGCCACCTTGGAGAATCTTTTCAAACATAGAGGACTTCTTGGATTTCTGATGGATTGGTATCATCCTTAAGCAAAAGGTGTATATAGAGACTTCTATGATAGTAACCGTTTTGCTTCTTTATATGCTTCTGATCCAGACAGGAAGAAAAATGTGATATTTCTTCAGCTCTACCAAGATGAGGTACAAATAAAAAACCCACTTAAAAAGTCTACATCAGGAAAGTACAACACTCTAGCTTTTTATATGAGAGTTCTCGACATCCCACCTTGGCTTCGAGCAAGGCTAGATATAGTGCAGTTAGTTATGCTAGTGCTGGCATCGAACTTCAAGATCGTTGGTACTGAAAAAGTCTTCAAGAAGGTTGTGAATGAATTAGAGTTTCTTTGTACTGAAGACATTGTGATTGATGGGACAAGGTTCAAAATTATAGTTTTCTGTATATGTGGAGACAACTTGGGCTCGAATTTTATTGGGGGGTTCGTGAAATACTTCAACCGAAATGTGCAGAATCCCTGCAGAGTCTGCATGTTCTCTTGAAAAACTGCAACTAAAGACTATTGGAAAAATCAGTTTCCTCTTAGAACTAAAGCATCCTATGAGGAATCTTTAAACAAGCTGCAAGACCCAAATGTTAGGAAGCAGTCTGTAAATGGCGTGAAGTTCAATTCTGATTTCAGTGCCTTGCCCAACTTTCGTGTGACAGATTACCGCCATGCATAGCCCATGACTTGTATGAAGCTGTTATGAAGTGTGGTGCTGGAAAATGTTTGCAGCGCTTGATGTATTGATGGTGTTTTCAAAGAATCAGAGCTTAGTGCTAGTGTTGCCAACTTTGACTACAAGGATATAGATGATAAGGACAAACCTCCTCCTTTCTCAAATGATTTCAAGTGCCTTGAAGATAATGCAATCCAAAATTTGGTATTTCCTCGCAAGTTTCCTCTAATACTTGGCCATTTAGTTTCAAGAAAGGCTGAAAACGAATGTTGGTCCCTAATGTTGCTGATGAGGAAAATTGTATTGCTTGTGTCAAGTCGGAGGTTTTCAGACATGCTTATTGCAAAGTTAGGTTTTACAATAAGAATGTACCTTGAATTGAAAGCAAAAATATTTGAGGATGATGAAAATAGGTTCAAGGACCATACAATGCATCACTTTCCTTTGTATGTGCGAACACTGGGCCCCCTAATTCACTATTCAACTCTTCAGTTTGAATCAAGACATAGATATTTTAAAGATGCTGCTAAAAGTGCATCCTCAACTAGAAATCTGACCAAGGCAATGGCCAAGAGTTACCAGAAGTACCAGAATTACCTATCTCTTTCAAATAGAATGTGTCAGGAAATCAGCTATACAGTTTCTAAAAATGGAAAGCTGACAAACACTTGCTACTTGACACTGTTTCCACATAAGCTGGGGAAAGACACATGCTTAGTCCAGGACCTCATTTTCAAGGGTGTTGTCTATAAGAAACGACTTTATGTGATTAGCGATGTGACAGACTCAGCTGTAGAAGCTGCTGAAATAGTGGATGTGGTTAGGTCGCTCGGACAGTTCTTTCTCATTCTGTCAAGGATATCGCTAAGCTATGATCAAGAGCTGGCGTATCTTTACTGCGATTCTGAAGAGAGCTCCACTCTTGTTTGCTGGAACATTAGAGAAGTACCTGATTTTGATCTTGATCCTACATCATCTTATCTCATTCGTGGAAGGTGTTATCTGTCGTTTAGAGCTTTGTTTTGAAGGTGTGTATGATTGTTAAAATTAGAGGCTAGCTGTCCTGCCTCAAGTATTTGAGGCAGGATGAGAGAGATGGTCATTGGATGATGTGTCAGTACATCATAGTCATAATTTCAAGTTCAGGATAAGCTGTTTCGAATTTAGAAAGCCGAAATATTCTTTCTCTTTTTTGCCTGTTAAACGCATCTTGGACTTTTTATGGGAGGAGATGGTTGCGTTTGCAAATCGAATACTTCTATAATAGGGATTTTTTCTTTTTTCTGGTTATCTGTGTTAATTACTTTGAATTTCAGAACGCCTTAATCTTTTGGATGTTTCGGGAAGCAATGCTTTCGTGTTCAATTTGAAAGGTTACTGTGCCATCTACGTCTTGCTCTAACTGCTGTCTACTTCTAGGTGTAATAGATGTACATATCGGTAAGCAGAGCATCCATCCCAAAGACATCATCACTCTATTTTACAATTATCCCATCTTCGTTTGATATTTGCATAGTTCAAGATCGTTTGTGGCCTTATCTGGGAGTGTTTATTCAAAATGGATTCTTTGTCAGTAAAGTCCATACAATTGGAATGTCAGCAACAGAAGAGGATTATTTCAGCCATGTGTTATGAGGAGCTCTTTTCAAAGGGTAAATAAATTCTTAAGTGAAATAGCCTTAATTTGTAAATAGCCTTGATACATTTTTTTGTTTTATTTTATTTAGAATATTACTTGACTGGAAATCATTAGTAAGAATGCTTTATATTTTGTTTGTCAATGCTTGATATATTTTGTTTGTTCCATGCTTGATTTGCAGGAAGTTTGTATTATATTTTGGGATGATTTAATTGAACTTGCGACTTAAGCAGAAAAATCTATCAACTTGCATTTAGCTACTAAGGGCAAGTGCGACGTGGCTGATCTTATGGTAAATTTGGCAAAATATTAAATTCTTTGTATTTCCTGAATATGTAGGAAAATGGAACGTTTTGAGGTATCATTGACTTGTTTTATGAGGGGTTAACTAAAAAACGAGTTTTATTTTTACTGAAAGTAAGGAGCAACATTAAAACTGAAACCGACATTAAAACTTAAAACTTAAATTCTGAATCTGCTAATAGCCACAAGATGGGCTTCTACTTCGAAGTTTGACTGTTTCGCAAAGAAGCAAGTTTTTTTTTACATATTATTGATCAGTTTTAGATTCCATCAAATTTGTGTGTGTGTGTGTGTGTGTGTGTGAGTGTGTGTGAACGTGTGTGTGTGTGTGTGTGTGTGTGTGTGTGTGTTTGTGTGTGTGAGCGGTGCATGCGCTGCTTATTTTTCTGTCTACTCGATAATTCATTGAGATAGTATAATGAATATTGCAAATTCAATAACGACGTAATGATTTTCACTATTTTGTTGTGTGTTTGTGTGTGACTGTGTGTGTGTGTGAGCGGTACATGCGCTGCTTATTTTTCTGCCTAATCGATAATTCATTGAGATAGTATAATGAATATTGCAAATTCAATAACGACGTAATGATTTTCACTATTTTGTTGTGTGTGACTGTGTGTGTGTGTGTGTGTGTGTGTGTGTTTGTGTGTGAGCGGTGCATGCGCTGCTTATTTTTCTGTCTACTCGATAATTCATTGAGAAGGTATAATGAATATTGCAAATTCAACAACGACGTAATGATTTTCACTATTTTGTTGTGTGTTTGTGTGTGACTATGTGTGTGTGTGTGTGTGAGCGGTACATGCGCTGCTTGTTTTTCTGTCTACTCGATAATTCATTGAGATAGTATAATGAATATTGTAAATTCAAAAACGACGTAATGGTTTTCACTATTTTGTTGTGTGTTTGTGTGTGACTGTGTGTGTGTGTGTGTGAGCGGTGCATGCGCTGCTTATTTTTTCTGTCTACTCGATAATTCATTGAGATAGTATAATAAATATTGCAAATTCAATAACGACGTAATGATTTTCACTATTTTGTTGTGTGTTTGTGTGTGTGAGCGGTGCATGCGCTGCTTATTTTTCTGTCTACTCGATAATTCATTGAGATAGTATAATGAATATTGCAAATTCAATAACGACGTAATGATTTTTACTATTTTGTTGTGTGTTTGTGTGTGTGTGTGTATGAGCGGTGCATGCGCTGCTTATTTTTCTGTCTACTCGATAATTCATTGAGATAGTATAATGAATATTGCAAATTCAATAACAACGTAATGATTTTCACTATTTTGTTGTGTGTTTGTGTGTATGTTATTAACAAAATTTGTAATTTATTATGCATTTGTTCTGTAAATAATGCTATAAGCAAAAATTCGTAATTTATTATGCATTTGTTTGATAAATAAGAATCCAATTAAGAAAAAAATTGTTTGATAAATCCGACTAAGAAAAAAATAGTGTGCTATAATTATGAGAAAACTTTCCTAAAAAAAAATTATTTGATAAATCCAACTAAGAAAAAAATAGTGTGCTATAATTATGATAAAACTTTCCTCAAAGAAAAAAAAATTGTTTGATAAATCCAACTAAGAAAAAAAATAGTGTGCTATAATTGTGATAAAACTTTCCTCAAAGAAAAAAAACTTAATCCATTCATTTTAGTTTCAGGGGGGAGCTACGAAAACAACTGCATTCCCTGGCCCGGGACTTCAAAGTATCATGGGTAATTGTCCCCTCTCGCCGGATGATGTTAGTGAAGGTTCATCATTTAATATCCCCCTGGATTTTCAATTTACAACTGAAGAAATGGACAGTCTTATGCAAATTGTGTGACCTAATGTTTCCGGGGACATTTTTGACGATGACTTTATAATTAGTGAATTGGATCCTGTGCAAATAGGTGCAGGACGTGAAAATAGTGTCATGCCCCGGAACTACGTGAATTTTATTTGTTGGAATCCGCTCTAGATCACTTACAAACACATAGGGTAGATTTTAATCCTCCCGAGGAAAACGTAGTTGACGGGAGTGTTATTTTAACAGACCCTGTAAATGTTCTTCATACCTACATCGACTGAATTCGAGCACTTATTGAGATTCAGATTCAGAAATGGGGGGGGGGGGGTCAAAGGGGGATTAAGGCATCGGTAAATCAAAAAGTTTATTTACAAAAGGGGACATCTGGGGACATTTTTCATTTTCATTTTTCAACTGGCAACCAAACTTTTTTACCCTGGTCTAAATTAATTTGAGTATAACTTTTTCAATTGGGTTAATAAATTAATATTGACTTTGGACACGTTTAACGAGAGGGGAAGCGGGTCCACAATTTTATACATTGAACACATGGATCTGAATCTCAGTAGATTTAACAAAAACTTTATTTTAAGGGGAGGGCGGGGTAACAAAATAAAATGCCACCCAGATTTGTCACCTACAGGAGGGGTTCAGGGTTTCAAATTTGACGCGGGGCTGCAATGCTTTAAATATGCATTTTTAGCAGCAGCCCATAAACATTGAATTATAAGTCAACAATGAAAAATCTCTACAGCCTTGCTCGTAACGGTGGTGAAAATTTCCCTAAAGTAAATTTTGATTGTTTAGCGGGCAAGTATCCGGTGTCCTTAAAAGAAATAACCGTATTTGAAAAAGCAAATGAAAATCTTTGGTTATGGGTGGTTGTTCTCCAGTATGACACAGAATTTTTAAATGGGGGAAAGAAACCAAATAAAAAAGGAGTTTTATATTCAGTTAGGACACCGTTGGTAGATAATGTTAAAAATTGGGTTTGGGTTATTTACGAGCCCCCCAAAGATGTAAATTCCTATGGTCATTTTTTCCTCGTTACAGTAATAAGTCGACTCTTATCCCAAGGTGTGAAGAAAGGGGAACGTCTCTATTGCCCCATGTGCCTTTCCCCATTCACATCTGAGCGAACATTCTCGGATCACATGAGATATTGTAAAATTCATGGCAATCAAAGAATAGAAATGCCGGCAGAAGGCAAAGATACTTAACAATTTAAAAACTTCCAAAATTCCCTGCTACAAGTTGATAAAGTATGTTTGGATTGTGAATCAAGACTGGTGGAGGTATCAGACCCATCAAGGCCAAATATAGTCAAGGAACACAAACTAGCTGCGTGTTCCCATGCGCATGCCCGTCGCGATTCTAATAATAAAATGCAGCCGGAAGAGTTTTTTTTGGCTATGGATGAGGAGGGTAGCATGGAAAAGTTATTGGTGTCTTTAATAAAAACAGCAAACGGTGCAATTTCACGATTGCGTCACACCAACTACCTTGGTCTGTTCTTGGTCTGATCTGTTCTCAGTCTTTTCCGTTCGTTATTTTGTCTTATCTGATCAGTTTTTGGTATGATCTGATTTATTTTCGGTCTAATCTGATCAGTTTTTGATATGATCTGATCTGTTCTTGGTCTGATCTTTTCTTTGTCTGATTTGATCTTTTCTCGGTATCATTTAATCTGATCTAGGTATGATCTATCTGTTCTTCGTCTGATTTCATTTGTTCTTCATCTAATCTGATCTCTTCTCGATCTGATCTTTTCTCGGTATGATATAATCTGTTTTCAATCTGTCCTGATCTGTTCTTGGTCTTATCTGTTCCGTTATTGGTCCAATTTCATCTGTTCTTGATTTTATCAGATATTTTTTCGGTCTGAAATGATCTGTTACCGGTCTTATCTGATGTGTTCTCGGTCTCATCTGATCTGTTCTTGGTCTGATCTGATCTCTTATCGGTCTTTCATCTCATATGTTCTTGGTCTTATCTAATTAGTTCTCTGTGTGATCTGGTCTCGGTCTGAAAGGATCTGTTTTCGATCTGATTTGATCCGTTCGCAATCTGAATAATAGATATAATTTTAGAATTAAATATATATTTTCTTAGTTCACTTTTATCTGATGAATAATACATTTCTTTCTTTCTGTGCCATTGTTGTAATATGACTCGTCCTATAAATATTTTTAACAAAATATTTGATTCGGCAAACTTGTCAGAATTCGGCAAACACATTTCGTTTATCTCTTTATTTTATTATTCTGCAGTTCCTTGTTTGAATTTTTTACCTTAATGAGAGTAAAATAAGCTTACCTCATTAATCTTTCAGTTTACATTATGCATCGGACTAATTAAGATAAGGACTTATAATTAGGCTAAATCAAACAAAAGGAATGAAGATTTTGTTTACAGCAACTTATGTTTATGAAGGGTTGTATAAAGGATTTTTTCAAAGGAATTTTGCAAAATGATTTTTTTTGGTTAGCAAAATTATTTTATAAGAATATAGTAATTTAAAATATAAAAATATAGCGCCCAAAGTTCGTTCATATTCAATTTTATTACGTTTTTACGACTTAAACAATAATTTCTTGGGGAGGGGATCAAATTTTTGGTAGGGGGATCAATCCTTTAGTAGGGCTAGGGCATCTCTATCTGATGTGATATGTTCTCGGTCTTATCTGATCTGGTTTTGGGTCTAAGCTGATCTCTTCTCGGTCTGATCTAGTCTGTAATGGGTCTTATCTTATCTCTGTCTGATGTGATATGTTCTCTGTCTTATCTAATCTGTTTTCGGTCCAAGCTTATCTTTCCGTGTTCTAATCTGTTTTCGATATCATCTGATCTGTTTTCGGTTTGATCATGTCTATGTGGGATTTTATCTTATCTGTTTTCTGTCAGATGTGATTTGTTCTCGGTCTGAGCTGATCTCTTCTTGTTCTGATCTGATCTATTCTCAATGGATTTGGTCTCTGTCTGAAACGATATGTTTCCGGTCTGATTTGATCTGTTTTCGATCTGATCTGATCTCTTCTCGGTCTAAATCGATCTGTTCCTTGTCTGATCTGATCTTTTATCGGTCTGATCTGATCTTTTTTCTATCTGATCTGATACGTTCTTTTTCTGAACTGATTTGTTCTAGGTCTGATCTGTTCTCGGTCTGCGCTGACCTGTTTCATATATAATCTGATCTGTTCTCGGTCTGATATGGTCTGTAATTAGTCTTCTCTTATCTGTTTTCTGTATGATGTGATATGCTCTCGGTCTCATCTGATCTGTTCTCAGCTGATATATTTTCGTTTTGATCTGATCTGTTCTCGTTTGTTCTGATATGTTTTTGATCTTATCTGATGTTTTTTCGGTCTGATATGATCTGTTCTTTGTCTGATCTGATAAGTTCTCGGTAGGATCTTATCTGTTCTTTGTCTGATCTGATCTTTTATCGGTCTGATGTTATCTGTTCTTGGTTTAATCAAATCTGTTTTCAATATGATCTGATCTGTTCTCAATCTGATCTGGTCTGTACTGGGTCTTATCTTATTTGTTCTCTGTCTGATTCGATATGTTTTCTGTCTTACCTTATCTCTTCTCATTCCTATCTGATTTGTTCTTGATAGATTTGATCTGTTTTTAATCGGATCTGTTCTTAGTCTGATTTGATTTGTTCATTTTCTGACCAGATCTGTTCTCCGTCTGATCTTATCTGTGCTCGGTTTGATCGAATCTGTTTTCATCAGATCTGTTCTCGGTCTGATTTCGTCTTTACTATTTCTTATCTTATCTTTTCTCTTTCTGATGTAATAGGTTCTCGGTCTTATTTGATCTTTTTCGGTATGAGTTGTTCTTTTCACATTCTGATCTGGTCTTTACCGGGTCTTATCTTGTCATTTATTTTCTCATGTGATAGGTTATCGGTCTTTTCTGATCTGTTCTCGGTATGAGTTGTTCTTTTCTTGTTCTGGTCTGATCTGTTGATAGTTCTGATCTGTTTTTGATCTGATCTTATGTTTTCTCTTATTGATCTGATCTGTTCTTTATATGATCTGATCGGTTCTCAGTCTAATCTGATTTGTTCTGTGTCTGAACTTATATGTTCTCAGTCTGTTATGATCTATTCTTGATATGATCTGTTCTTGATATGTCATGATCTGTTCTTTGTCTTATGTGATCTTTTCTCGTTAGGATATGATCAATTCTTGGTCTAGTCTGATTTTTTCTCGGTGTGATCTTTTCTTGGTCTGATCTGGCTTTTGCTCTGTCTTATCTTACCAGTTCTTGGTCTTATCTGATCTGTTCTCGGTCTGATCTATTCTGTTTACGGTTTGTTCTGATCAGTTTTTGATATGATCTGATCTGTTCTTGGTCTGATCTGATCTGTTCTTTGTCTTATTTGATCTTTTCTAGGTGTCATTTAATATTTTTGGAGAAATGGTGGGGCGGGAGGGGGGTTAATTGTCCTCTAATCACTTTCAACTATTAGATAGGACACTAGCCCTTACAATTTCAAATCGAATAAGCCCTTTTTGAAGTTTTTTCGACAACTCTCTCATTACGATGTGGCCTAGTCTAAACAAAAAAAAACAAAAAAAAAAAAAATAAATAATATGTTGCGCTGCCTATGATTAATTGGATATAACGCGACGATATGGAGGACAGAAGTACTTCAAGATTGGGCATGCAAATGAAAGCTAAACTCTCAAACAATGGGGTTTAGTTTATGGAGAGAAATTTTCTTATGGAGGGAAAATGTGCTGTAATCAAGTTTAAAGTGCCAATCAAACAGTTCGTGGTAACGAACTGTAAGTAAGGAGCGACCCGGCTAAATGGTAACCGAAACTCTAAAAAACGGAATTACATCAAAAGAATCAGATTTTAATTCTGATTTCAAATATATAAGTTTTATCAAGTTTGATCTTCTCTATCAAAAGTTACACGCCTGAGAAAATTTGGCTGATTTTCAAAAAAAGGGGGAAAGACCCCCTAAAAATTATTGAACCTTAATGAAAATCACACCATCATATTCAACATATCAGAGAACCCTACTTTAGAGGTTTCAAGCTCCTATCTACAAAAATGTGGAATTTTCCATTTTTTGCCAGAAGAAAGATCACGGATGCGGGTTTATTTGTTTTTTTTTGTTTTTTTTTTACCCAGGGGTCATCGTATTGACCCAGTGGTCCTAGAATATCGTGGGAGGGATCATTGGAACGGAAATTAAAAGTTCTAGTGCCCTTTTTAAGTGACCAAAAAAATGGAGGGCAACAAGGCCCCCTCCCACGCTCATTTTTTCCCAAAGTCACCCGATCAAAATTTTGAGATAGCCATTTTGTTTAACATGGTCGAAAATATTATAACTATGTCTTTTAGGATGACTTAATCCCTCGAAGCCCCCAGAGGGAGGGCTGAAAGTTATGAACTTTACCCAATGTTAACATATAGTATTGGTTATTGGGAAGTATACAGACGTTTTCAGGGGGAATTTTTTCTTGTAGTGGGGATGGGGATGGGTCGGGGGTTATATGGGAGGATCTATTCATAAAGGAAGTTTTCATGGGGGAAGGGATTTGCTATGAAGGGGGCGCCGGATTTCCCATCATTATTTAAAAAAAAATCAGAAATTAAATATAAAAAAAACAAGTTTTTCAACAGAAAGTAAGGAGAACAAAAAAAATATTAGCTATATGATTGGGTTCACCTTCTAGTCCATGCCTCGCTTTTTAAGCCAAAGATTTTTTAGTACTTCCATAAGAGCTGTTTATTCTAATTAACGGCCCTTGTGATTAAGGGGTCATTTTTAAAGAATTGGAACAAAATTCGAACTTTAGCTTAAAGAGCAAGGTATTGACTAGGGGGCAAACCCCCTAATATACGTATTAAAAATATATGAATATAGAAGTTCGTTACGTAAGTTACTTCGTAAGTTACGTATATTTATAACTAATAAAAACATTGGTACATAAAATTCAACAAGTTTCGAGAAAGCCATTTAACAAAATAAAAGTAAAATTAATATTCAAATTTCGTTTTAATTATTCATGCACGGTGAGCCAAAATCAAAAGCTGCATTAATTAAAAAACGTTCACAAATGAAATAAAAAAAAAACAAGTTATATTTTAACTGAAAGTAAGGAACGACGCTAAAACTTAAAACGAACAGAAATAATTCCGTATATAAAAGGGGTTGTCCCCTCCTCAACGCCTCACTCTTTAATACTCTTAATTTGCAAAGGCCAAGAATCTTTTCTTTTATCCAGTAACAATTCATTAAAAGCATTTTTTGTTAACCGATAATCTGTTAAAGCAGTATATTTTCCAAATAACCTACCAGGCGTATTAACCGTTTATTTTTCAAGCAAAAAAAAACAATTCACCCTTTATAATAATGCTATTAAACTTCTTATCTGCCCTATTATTTTTTTTAAAATAATGAACCTGTATCCTCTCTATTTCCACCTCCCTTTCGCGTCCCCATATCTCTACCCCATAATGTATAGCAGGTACTATTCTATTTGCAATTAAATAAAAAAAACTAGTTCTTTAACTGTCAGGAGCAACATTAAAGCCTAAAACGAACAGAAATTATTCCGTATATGAAAGGGGCTTTCCCCTCCTCAACGCCTCGCTCTTTACGCTAAAGTTTTTTATTGTTTAAAAAAATAGAGTTGTGAGAAAGTCAAACTTTAGCGTAAAGAGCAAGGCGTTGAGGAGGGGAAAGCCCCTTTCATATACGGAATAATTTCTGTTCGTTTTAAGTTTTAATGTCGCTCCTTACTTTCAGTTAAAAAAAACTTGTTTTTTTTTATTTAATTTTTGAACGTTTTTGAATAAATGCAGGTTTTGATCTTGGCTCACAGTACATGAATAATTAAAACAAAATTTTCATATTAATTTACTTTTATTTGGTTAAATGGCTTTCTCGAAACTTGTTTCATTTTATTTACGAACGTTTTTATTAGTAATAAATATACGTAACTTACGAATTAACTTACGTAACGAACTTCTATATTCATATATTTTTAATACATATATTGGGGGGTTCGCCCCCTGGTCAATACCTTGCTCTTTAAGCGAAAGTTCAAATTTTGTTCCAATTCTTTAAAAATGACCACTTAATCACAAAGGCCGTTAATTAGAATAAATAGCTCTTATGAAAGTACTAAAAAATCTCTGGCTTAAAGAGTGAGGTATTGACTAGGGGGTGAACCCAATCATATATGTAATATTTTCTGTTCGTTTAAAGTTTTGATGTTGCTGCTGTTGCAGTTGAAAAACTTGTTTTTTATATATTTAATTTCTGATCTTTCTTTAAACAATGATGGGAAGTCCAGCGTCCCCTTCATAGCAGTGTCCCTTTCCCCATAAAAATTTCCTTCATGGAAAGATCCTCCTACATAACCCCTGACCCCAGGCACGTACGCAGGAATTTTTTTCGGGGGGGGGGGCCAAATCCTTCAAACCCATTATTCTGTGAGAAAAATCAGAAAATTATGGGAAAATGAAAAAAATCGTGAGATTTCTGGGGGGGGGGCCGGAGGCCCCCCCTGCGTACTTCCCTGCCTGACCCCCCCCCCCACTACCAGGAAAAATCTCTCCTGAAAACGTATGTACTGTATACTTCCCAATAACCAATACTATATGTTAACATTGGGTAAAGTTCATAACTTTCAGCCCTCCTCCCGGGAACTTCGGAGGATTAAGTCATCTAAAAAGACATACTTATAATATTTTAGAACATGCTGAACAAAATGGCTATCTCAAAATTTTGACCAGGTGACTTTGGGAAAACAATGAGCGTGGGAGGGGGCCTAGTTGCCCTCCATTTTTTTGGTCACTTAAAAAGGGCGCTAGAAGTTTTAATTTCCATTCCAATGAGCCCTCCCACGATATTCTAGGACCACTGGGTCGATACGATCACCCCTGGAAAAAAAAAATAAAAATAAACACGCACCCGTGATCTTTCTTCTGGCAAAAAAATGCAAAATTACACATTTTTGTAAATAGGAGCTTGAAACCTCTACAGTAGGGTTCTCTGATACGCGGAATATGATGGTGTGATTTTCATTCAGGTTCTATAACTTTTAGGGGGTCATTCCTCCTTTTTTCGAAAATCAGCCAAATTTTCTCAGGCGCATAACTTTTGATAGGTAAAATCAAACTTGATGAAACTTACATATTTGAAATCAGAAATAAAATCTGACTCTTTTGATGTATCTATTGGTATCAAAATTCCGTTTTTTAGAGTTTCGGTTACCATTGAGCCGGGTCGCTCCTTACTTACAGTTCGTTACCACGAACTGTTTGAAAATACGCTTTTTTAGCTTGATTTCTTTTGCTCCTATATTCTTAAGACAATTCTTTAAGAATATGCCAGTTATTTTACCCCAGCCATATGAAGAATTATGTATTTTGCGCAACATATTATTTATTTTTTTTTTTTTGTTTTTTTTTGTTTAGACTAGGCCACATCGTAATGAGAGAGTTGTCGAAAAAACTTCAAAAAGGGCTTATTCGATTTGAAATTGTAAGGGCTAGTGTCCTATCTAATAGTTGAAAGTGATTAGAGGACAATTAACCCCCCTCCCGCCCCACCATTTCTCCAAAAATATTAAATGACACCTAGAAAAGATCAAATAAGACAAAGAACAGATCAGATCAGACCAAAAACAGATCAGATCATATCAAAAACTGATCAGAACAAACCGTAAACAGAATAGATCAGACCGAGAACAGATCAGATAAGACCAAGAACTGGTAAGATAAGACAGAGCAAAAGCCAGATCAGACCAAGAAAAGATCACACCGAGAAAAAATCAGACTAGACCAAGAATTGATCATATCCTAACGAGAAAAGATCACATAAGACAAAGAACAGATCATGACATATCAAGAACAGATCATATCAAGAATAGATCATAACAGACTGAGAACATATAAGTTCAGACACAGAACAAATCAGATTAGACTGAGAACCGATCAGATCATATAAAGAACAGATCAGATCAATAAGAGAAAACATAAGATCAGATCAAAAACAGATCAGAACTATCAACAGATCAGACCAGAACAAGAAAAGAACAACTCATACCGAGAACAGATCAGAAAAGACCGATAACCTATCACATGAGAAAATAAATGACAAGATAAGACCCGGTAAAGACCAGATCAGAATGTGAAAAGAACAACTCATACCGAAAAAAGATCAAATAAGACCGAGAACCTATTACATCAGAAAGAGAAAAGATAAGATAAGAAATAGTAAAGACGAAATCAGACCGAGAACAGATCTGATGAAAACAGATTCGATCAAACCGAGCACAGATAAGATCAGACGGAGAACAGATCAGGTCAGAAAATGAACAAATCAAATCAGACTAAGAACAGATCCGATTAAAAACAGATCAAATCTATCAAGAACAAATCAGATAGGAATGAGAAGAGATAAGATAAGACAGAAAACATATCGAATCAGACAGAGAACAAATAAGATAAGACCCAGTACAGACCAGATCAGATTGAGAACAGATCAGATCATATTGAAAACAGATTTGATTAAACCAAGAACAGATAACATCAGACCGATAAAAGATCAGATCAGACAAAGAACAGATAAGATCCTACCGAGAACTTATCAGATCAGACAAAGAACAGATCATATCAGACCGAAAAAACATCAGATAAGATCAAAAACATATCAGAACAAACGAGAACAGATCAGATCAAAACGAAAATATATCAGCTGAGAACAGATCAGATGAGACCGAGAGCATATCACATCATACAGAAAACAGATAAGAGAAGACTAATTACAGACCATATCAGACCGAGAACAGATCAGATTATATATGAAACAGGTCAGCGCAGACCGAGAACAGATCAGACCTAGAACAAATCAGTTCAGAAAAAGAACGTATCAGATCAGATAGAAAAAAGATCAGATCAGACCGATAAAAGATCAGATCAGACAAGGAACAGATCGATTTAGACCGAGAAGAGAACAGATCAGATCGAAAACAGATCAAATCAGACCGGAAACGTATCGTTTCAGACAGAGAC
The DNA here is from genome assembly GCA_027921565.1 of Artemia sinica. Lineage (NCBI taxonomy): Eukaryota > Metazoa > Arthropoda > Branchiopoda > Anostraca > Artemiidae > Artemia > Artemia sinica. Next base: position 1,260,463 of record CM051258.1, on the reverse strand, counting down.
CAAATCCATTGAGAATAGATCAGATCAGAACAAGAAGAGATCAGCTCAGACCGAGAACAAATCACATCTGACAGAAAACAGATAAGATAAAATCCCACATAGACATGATCAAACCGAAAACAGATCAGATGATATCGAAAACAGATTAGAACACGGAAAGATAAGCTTGGACCGAAAACAGATTAGATAAGACAGAGAACATATCACATCAGACAGAGATAAGATAAGACCCATTACAGACTAGATCAGACCGAGAAGAGATCAGCTTAGACCCAAAACCAGATCAGATAAGACCGAGAACATATCACATCAGATAGAGATGCCCTAGCCCTACTAAAGGATTGATCCCCCTACCAAAAATTTGATCCCCTCCCCAAGAAATTATTGTTTAAGTCGTAAAAACGTAATAAAATTGAATATGAACGAACTTTGGGCGCTATATTTTTATATTTTAAATTACTATATTCTTATAAAATAATTTTGCTAACCAAAAAAAATCATTTTGCAAAATTCCTTTGAAAAAATCCTTTATACAACCCTTCATAAACATAAGTTGCTGTAAACAAAATCTTCATTCCTTTTGTTTGATTTAGCCTAATTATAAGTCCTTATCTTAATTAGTCCGATGCATAATGTAAACTGAAAGATTAATGAGGTAAGCTTATTTTACTCTCATTAAGGTAAAAAATTCAAACAAGGAACTGACTCCCTACTGTTATTTTCTCTAAAGTACTTTAAAAGAGTGGCTTTTTCTTTCCTTTTATAATTTTCCTTTTTCCTTTTTATTAATTTTTTGTGCTCTTTACGTACTAAACGGTAACTTGTTAGTGTCTTGATTTTTGATTCATAATCCGGTGCATTCTTTACATTTTGTAACATTTTATCCAAATTAATGCTACTGAATTTACATTCTTTGTCATAAAAACTTTCATTCTTTTTCTCGGCTGATTTTACTGATGCCAGTGATTCGCTTAAAATTTGTGAAAACCTATTCGCTATTGTTTCCGGGTCGGCATTCGATACCTCGGCCTCATACCTCAGATGGTCTATTTCTTTCGCTATGGAGTCATTAATTAATTTCTCATGGACCAGTGCCCATTGTTCATGTGACCAATTGCAATTTATTCTAGGAGGTAAAATTGCTAGCTCCTTTCTCTTCCTCGTTTCTTTATTCACATGCCTCTCCTCATTACTCCTCTCAACCGAACAATATTCCCTTCTAGAAATAATATACTCTACTTTAACTGGAAAGTGGTCCGATCCTGTTCGATGTATCACTTTCACATTTAGAGATTCAATTTCGAGCCCAGTGTCACCCAATATATAATCAATCAAACTAAAGCAAGGTCCAGAAACACAAGTGTACTCACCTAAGCTACCATCCTCACCAAATCTCTCATTACCAATTGCCAAACCAGAACCTCCACAGAGTGCAATTTCCTCCCCCATGAGTTAACTCACCTTTTTCGATCTTGGTTCATTCGTGGTATAAAATACATTGAAGGAATAATCCCTGCTACAGGGTGGTCCTCATCATCTGAAACAAAATTCATATTTAGTTCTGATTGTTCAGCAGTGTAAGCGTTTAAATCACCTATTAATAACACTGAATCTCCTTTATACCGCGATCTAATAAGAATAATTTCTTCCTCTAATATTGCCCAAGCATCCTCTTCACAATATGAACCATTTTCTTGTGAAATATAAACACATCCCAGTATAAACCACTTCCCCAAAAAATTCAAACGTAACCATATCAAATTCTCAGACATGCTTGGCAAACGACTTAAACTGGGAAATTCATGTTGGTTGACTAGCACTATTATTCCTCCATAGTTCCTAGTATTCCTTGATGTCCTTCTATCTACCCGAAAAACAACATAACCAAACACTGATATTTCCTCTACTGGCAATAACCATGTTTCAACTAAGCAAGTTATTTGTGAATCTAAAAATGAACTATTTAAACACACATCTCTTTTAATACTTAGACCCTGTACATTCCAAGTAACAGCTGATAGTTTCTGTATATGGCTGTTTCCCTAACCTATGACAAATGATGGTCGGTCTGCTAGAGTTTGGACACATTTTTTCGGACTATGACTTTTTCGTTTCTTTTCCAATTTTGGTCCTTTATTTGGTCTCACATTTCTTCGATCCTGCTTACTATCGTTACTATCGTTGCTTGGGGTTATAATCATGTCCAGGTCCCTTTTTCCTTTCGGCCTATCACTTTTTGCGTGATTTCCACTAGGAATGTTAGGGTTTAGTACCACAGCCGGCTTTTCTATGAGAGTTGTATCTGAATCGCTGTTTGAGATGCTTTCAATTTCAGGATCTGAATCACTATCGCTTGACGGGGATCGCAAATAAGACCTTCTTGGGATATGTTTTTTTTAAGCTAAAATAAGCTTACCTCATTAATCTTTCAGTTTACATTATGCATCGGATTAATTAAGATAAGGACTTATAATTAGGCTAATTCAAACAAAAGGGGTGAAGATTTCGTTTGCAGCAACTTATCCATATGAAGGGTCCCATAAAGAATTTTTTCAAAGAAATTTTGCAAAATGATTTTTTTTTTTTTTTTGGTTAGCAAAATTACTTTATAAAACGCGCCCAAAGTTTGGTTATATTCAATTTTATTACGTTTTTACGAGTGAAACAATAATTTCTTAGGGAGGGGGATCAAACTTTTGGCAGGGGGATCAATCCTTTGGTAGGGCTTTCTGGTTGGTCTTTTGGTTGAAACATTCAGATAAGAGCATAGTAAAGAAGCCATATATTTCAGGTGAAAATAACTTTGTACTTTTTGGACATTAGTGAAGCTTCAGCATTTTTACTGGGGTACAAGAAAGGGTTCATATCCAGGGAAAGAAGTCATCCTTATCTGGGTAATGGGGGAGGGGGTATTAGATTTCCTTGAGGGGAAAGGAATGTTGGAACATATGATAAAAAAAAACAACCTAAATTTGCTTTAAATATGTAAAAAAACTTATTTTGGGAAAATATTTTATAATAGACACAGAGCACCCAAATGGAAAAAGAAGCAAAGTTGGCATGTGGCCACCCTAGGCCTAGGTCTTCAACATCATATTTTCTCAAGCGGAAGTGAAAAAGTTACTATTTTGCAAAGACGCTACTCGGTTAACTGTAATAGTCTTTAGTATAGTCACTTCATTTGACTTTGAAGTTCATAATTTTGGAGTTTTGCCAATAACTGAGCTTACCTGTTTTCTTGATTAAATAAAAAACAAGTTTTTTAACTAAAATAAGGACCTTAAAAAAGAATTTGAAAACGAAAAACAAGTTTTTTTTTAATTAAAAATTAAAACCAACAATTATTATTCCATGTTTGATGGATATGCCTCTCCAACAATTATGTTTGATGGAGGTGCCTCTCCTTAACATCCCACCCATTACGGGAAAATAGGTTTTCAAGCACAGCCAAAGGAATTATCTTACCATTGATATTTGCTAATGCTGTATAATTGTGGACTAATGTCTGCTAAATATATACGATACGTTGGAGAGATCCTTTTTCGTATCTCAGATTTTGGCCCCAATAGGAGTTTGGCCATCTGTAAAAAGGAGCATCGTCAAAAACTCTAAGGGGCACATATTGGGGTCCTTGAACAGATGTATGTTTTCTCCCCACTAACAAATAATCTATTTGGGCATCAATGAACTAAAATACCATATATTAATATCAAAATCAACTTGTTTTTATTGTTCAAAAAAGTAGCATTGTGACAAAGAGTCAAAGTTTAGCGTAAATAGCAAGGCGTTGAGAAGGGGACAGTGTCTTTCATATACCGAAAAAATTATGTTCCTTTTAAGTTTTATTGTCACTTATTATTTTCAGTTAAAATAAATAGTTTTCTGTTTCATTTCTGAACGTTTTTAAACTGAAACAGGTTCTAATTTGGCTCACCTACTTGAAAAATTGAAGCAAAATTTGTATATATTAATTTTGACAGAGTTATTCTGTATATGGAGGACCCCCCCTTCTCAATACCTTGCTCTTTACACTAAATTTTGTAGCACTTATAAAGAAGCTTCCTATTCTAATTAAACAAACCCTATGGTTCAGTAGTCGCTAATAAATTGGGATAAACAGTGAAGTTTTAGCGTATTGAGCAAAGAACTGGGGAGGGGGGCAATTCTTTATATATGGAATAATTTCCTTTCGTCTTTCAAATAATGTCGGTAAGTCTAGCTCACTCTCTAAGAAATATACCTCTCCCCCTCAAGGAAACTCATCTTTGGAAATTTCATCCATCTTAAAGTGCATCCCCCTCCCCGTCAAATTAAATCCAGACAGTTGTATCCTCGCTGAGAATCCCCCCTCCCTGTAAAATTACTTGCGAAAGATTAAGCCTAAAAAATTCTTCTTAGCATTCATTCATTTGAATTAGACTTCAACCTCTAATCGGGATAAACAGTGAAGTTTTAGCGTATTGAGCAAAGAATTGGGGAGGGGGGCAATTCTTTATATATGGAATAATTTCCTTTCGTTTTTCAAATAATGTCGGTAAGTCTAGCTCACTCTCTAAGAAATATACCTCTCCCCCTCAAGGAAAACTCATCAGTAGAGATGACCCTAAAGGTCGTGACAGGAGTCCATATATGGGCATAGCCTCCCTAGGGAGAATGATTGCGTAATCGGTCAATGACCTCTTTCTCTAGGTGTGTTTTTGGCACGCCCTCAGCGAATGTCAATGTTGTTATTGTTTCCGAGGCAAAATGCCAAGGTCAATGTTGTTTTGAACAGAGTCATTAGGGAGAACACGTGGTTAATGGGGTCAATGTTGTTGTTGTAAGTGCACACTCGAGGCGGATGTTATGATCCAGAAATAGCATTTGTTATTGTTATTCGAACCAGATGTTATGAGGTTCCCGGGAAACAGCTACATCCCCCTTCTCAGCCAATCAGAGGGCTCCTCCTTCGAAAGAGGCAACGTCACAGAGTTACCCCTCTCCCTTTCCTACATATATATATATATATATATATATATATATATATATATATATATATATATATATATATATTATATATATATATATATATATATATATATATATATATATATATATATATATATATATATATATATATATATATATATATATATGTATATATATATATATATATATATATATATATATATATATATATATATAATATATATATATATATATATATATATATATATATATATATATATATATATATATATATATAATATATATATATATATATATATATATATATATATATATATATATATATATATATATATATATATATACATATATATATATATATATATATATATATCTATATATATATATATATATATATATATATATATATATATATATATATATATATATATTATATATATATATATATATATATATATATATATATATATATATATATATATATATATATATATATATATATATATATATATATATATATATATATATATATATATATATATATATATATATTATATATATATATATATATATATATATATTCATATATATATATATATATATATATATTATATATATATATATATATATATTATATATATATATATATATATATATATATATATATATATATATATATATATATGCCAGACAAATCCAATACAATGATACCATGTGTTTTAGCAAACATATCTTCGGTTATACCATTTTCAAATAGTTGCGAATCATGATCTAGGGTTTGCATGGTCAACTCATACAATGTTCTATAGGATTTATCAAAAGATAGATTGTAGAGTGGGATGCCGTTTACTTTGCACACAAGAGATGAAAGTCCAAACATCTCGAATTTATGTGGACATTCAGTCCATGATCCTATTGCACTGGCGCTCTTTACAAATGCCAAAGCCAATTTCGAGGGGATTTCGCCATTGATAAAGGATGAATCGGTGAAGGTGCGTGAGCCCATTGCAATATGACGTTGATTGGTGATTGTGTGAGGAACAAGTAGTTTAATATTGTTGCCATTGGCTCTCAGTTTTTCCACGGCCAAAGCAACAGAACTCATAACCTGTTGTTTGCGTACATGAAGTATTGCCGAGGTGAGGGAGAGACTTACATCAGGATTGGCGGCAAGTTCCTTTCTCAATATGAAATTGGATGGTGCAAGCGTCAATTTTATATCCACTTTAACATTGGGTGGTAGCCATTGGGGTATATTAAATATTTCATGATATATTTTTCCAACTAGATGTAATTCACTAGTTGTAGCATTTTTAAGTGCATCTGTACTATCAGTATTAGTAATATATTCATATCCATTGGAGGCACCTCTCAATTCCTTGTATGACTTGGGTGTCATCAGCATGAATTGCATATAGCTTGCATAGTTTGAGAGATTGTTGCTTGTGCTCACCAGCGTGCCGTTGATGTAGACACTAATTTGACGAAATAAATTATGTGGTATACAATTTTCATAGGATATTCCATCGGCCCGAATCGGCATTGTATTATCAGTTTTCCGGACTTTCATTTGCAAATCTATAAATGTTGAAGACATGCCCATAAAGTAGTCTTCATTGGAATAAATTTGAAAGTGGATATTATCGGAGAGGGGTTGTAGTGGATTAAAATTGTTCATAGTATCCATGCTTGACACTCACATCAACATTTTCGGCATTGAATAGATTCAATGAGGCGGTGATTGAAGGTTGAGAATCCTTATGCGGCAGGTAGGACATCTTAAGAGAAGAAATCAAGTTTCGATCTAACAATTTTCTTCCTGGGGCTTCTGGTTACACTACGTATCGGCTTTTTCCTTCTTTTCTTTGACAAAAGGGATGTCTTTCGTTTCCGTCCTGAGTAGAGACTGATGAGTGATGCGTTGTTTCTTGACCTTTTTAAACCTTTACCATTTTGCTTTAATTTCTCGCCAAGGGTTCGCGCACTGGACCTAAGATTTTCCGAAGCACTTTTTTTAAAATCCTTGCCAGAGCCCCAATCGTATAGTGTAGAGGATGCAAAATCTGTCGCAGCCGGTACAAGATATTTTCTAGCCAGTGGTAGTGAAGAGCGAAACAGCTTAGCAAACCAGCTACCAAGACCATAGCCAGACATTGACGAGCGAACCCTTGTAATAGTCCATTCCATTGCCCTGTTGTCTTGGGCCAAGAGTATTAACATAGCAGTCAATATCAGGACAAGTGAATACCACTTTTCTATTAGACATCTTGCTGTTGAACGATGGGTCGAAAATGACATGTAATCACAGCCAAACCTTTTGAAATTGCTATTGGATCACCCAATTCAGTTCTTAATGTTAACTGACAGAGTTCCAAATAGGAAGTGTTTACTGGAATATACTGAAGATGCTTTATATTGTAGTGATGAATATGTTCTTGATTGGTTTTTCGTTCAAGAACTCGTAGGAGGGGAACATTTGAATTACCAACCCGAGATGTTTCCACAAAATGAAGCATAGAGAAATATACAAGTGTCTGTGGAGAAGGCAGGCGGGTAGTCGGCAAAAATGAAATTAGTGTTTCCGGCACTTTTACCATTGATTATATTGAGCTTAAAGCCAAGAACATCCCTTAGGTTATCATTGAGAATAATCTTTTCACTGGCAATAGGTGAACTAATGTAGATCTTGCCCTCCTCCTTTGAATAGTTGAAATGAAAAGCTCCTTTTTACGAGCGGAAATTCTTTTATTAATAGTACGACATAAATCATTCATACAGGTGAGTTCCTCGTAGGGTAATTCAATATATGGATAATCCAACCAATTGATTTTTTGAATTTGTTCTTGATCACCTGGTGGTGGTGGCCAATCATAGGGTCTGATTTTTATTTCATATTTACGATCCTTTCTCAGGATGTCATAGGTATTTTGAGAATACAGTCGACAAGAGCCACTTCATACTTTCCGTCGAATTTGATGGTGGGGGAGAGTTTTGTCCAAAAATCACTTGTTTTATTCAAATCATTGTAGAGAGGATCAGAAACATTGGACATGAAAGTCACATAGAAATCATTGGGCATTGTTAATATCTTCAGCACTGACCCAAGAATCAAAATCCGAGTTGTGTCCTAGCCAGCGAACAAGCAACTGCTTCTTGCCCCTACGAGTACGACTCTTTAATATCTTTTCAATTTGATAAATTTCACTAGTGTTTCTAACTTTTTGCAGTTCATATTCATAAAAACCACCGAGAATTTCATCATCTTTGGTATCTCGTAGCCGATAAGTTATGGGTATGGTGTCTAGGATTTTGGACACTTTAAAAAGTTCGGTGCTCCCATAAATAATTCCCCTTTTCAAAAATATTAGTGGTTCTATTAATTCGAACAGTATCACCAACATTGAATTTCTTCTTCTTTTTCTTCTCATTGCCATTGGAGTATTGCTTTAGAAAAGCATCAAATGTATTCTCACTGTAGTGAACATCCCGAGGGCTAGAGTTGGACAGAGATCGATGTGGTCGATGGTTGTATATCTGCATGATTTTATCTAAATCGTGGATAAAAGCAGATGTATTTTTCAGTGTACAATATCTTGAAATTAATAGACGAATTCTTGTTCTTATTAATCGTTCGGCCAATGCAGCCTTTATCGGACTGTGACTATGATAGAGTGTCGTATTATATTTCAAAAGAACCTTTTGCACATGAGGGTTAACAAATTCACTGCCACGATCTGATTGAATTTTTCTATAGGAATCCTGCTCAAGAATACTTTCGATGGCCCGAGCAACTTCAACACCTCTCTTTGATCGCAGTGGAATGGCATAGGCATAGCGACTAAAGATACTGATTGCCACTAGAATATATTTGTAGGGTGTATTGTGACGTCGTTGAACTGCGTCTAAAGTTAAAAGATCCATTTGCATTATATGCAGAGGGAAAAAGGCTTTAGTTTGACGATATTGTTTACTGCGAAGTCTATGATTCCGAT